>VXBR01011201.1:101220-142399 GCA_013400215.1 Cisticola juncidis | reverse complement strand
CCCGGAGCCGAGCCTCAGGGGGTAGAGCTGTCCAGGGACTGTCCAAAGCCGGAGCGCTCCGGGTGCCGGCCCTTCCCAGCGAGGGGAGGCCGCCTCGCCTCCCCTCACACAGGTAAAGACTCCGCTCCCCTTTGCTGCGGATCTGCTCGTTCTCCGTCTGCCTTTGCCCTTTTTCGGATCAGAGCAGAATCCCCTCACACACGTAAAGACACGGCTCCCTTTGCTGGGGATCTGCTCGTTCTCCGTCTGCCTTTGGCTTTTTTCGGGATCGGAGCAGAATCCCCTCACAGGCACCCCTCAGATCCCGCAGCATCGACGTTCTGCCAGAGTTTCCTTCAAACTGCCCTCGAACACAGCATCTCATGCTGAAGCACGGGCTTAGACCTGCTGGCGTTCAGAGCTGCCCTCAGATTGCTCACTTGCCTTTCCTAGGGCTGCAGGAGAACACAGGGGAAAACACCCTAAAATCTCAGGAGCACAGCAATGTTTTCAAAAAATGTAAAATTTTACAGATCAGTCTGTGCCAGGGCTGCTTGCTTCCTTTGTGCTGGTTTCTAATGACTAGATGGAGAAATGCAAATAAACAAAGCATTCTTTGTGCTAGCACAGTCTCCCAATTGCATTCCTACTAGCATGCAGATATATGTTGAAGCTGCATTATGTTATGACTTGAAAAATTTGTCTAGGAAAATATCAAAAGACAATTAAACATTGCAGCCACGGTCCTTTGGTGATACATAAGGCTACAATCCCCATTTAAGTTGTATGAGGATCAGGTTGCCTTTGTCCTTTGACAAATCAGTGAATTTGGGGAGTATAGAAAGGCCATCAGGAAATTAATATTTATGCCAACATAGGGACATGATTTTATGAACTGTCAGAATCTTGCTGATGTCAGCCTTACAAAAACTTTTGTAGCAATTTAGGAATACCTGCCTAAAAATGGTCAGTGCAACATTATTACCAAAATGTTTTCATTTTTAAAAAATGCCTCTTAAAACTGTAAACTAATCTTCACAATCTTTTCATATGAATTTTAAATCACTAATTATTTGAAAAAGGAAAAGTAAAATATAAGTAAATGTTAAGTGACATAAAATACTGATTTAGGAACTGATTGGCATTTTGGCAATCTTGTGGAATGGAGATGGTTGTTGTAACATGAGGGATTGGTGTTTTTAGCTAACCTTATGATTTGTGTATAGCATACCATACCCACTGTATGAAATATTTTTGAAGTCTTCATGCCTCTCACCTAAATTTCACCTTCACCCCAAGCTATCACACCCTGCTTTGTGATCCCAGAGCTCACTAGCTTTTCTACTTGGATCAGCATTAATATGAATATAAGCAATGCCAAAATTACTTGCTTTTTCCTCATGAAATGGATAGTAAATGACAACGTGTCTATTTGATGTTAATGGTGAAAGAGTTTTGTTCTCACGTGCATAAGTTAACACAAGTGAGTTCTTTTGAGGGAACATTTATTTTGAGGTTCAGGCTGAGTTGGGAGGGATTGAAAACTCGTAACTGCATTTTAATTTTTTTTTTTTTTTTTCTTTAAGGGCTCTTTATTAAGCTCTGGTTACCTAGAACCTGCAAGATGCTAGAGCAGATTGATGTATGTGTGTGAGAGGTGAATGAAAAGTAGAAAAGGCTCACCTTTTGTTGCTTACCATAAAAATAGATTGTGATGTTTCTTTTTCACTTAAAATGTGTCTGTTAAGTGAGAATCCTTAAATGAGTAGAACCAGTTTTGTAACCTGGTCAGAGACAAGGAATGGAGACTGACCACTCTTCAGGACCTCGCAGGGACACAGAAACCTCTGGTGACACCATCCCATGCAAAGTGCAGCCAGGACAAACCAAGAAGAGTCTCTTGAAATTGCTGCAACAGATGCAATGCTCCCTAATGCAGTTATTGCAGGATCCCTCCTCTTTTAGGGAGATAAATCCATATCTGATCCATTCCAGTAAGAACTTCCTTATTCCTTGTATAAATGACAAACTGACCAGTGACTCTCCTTGAACACTACTTCCTTTCTCTCAGCCTCTCCAAGCTATTTTGGTGTTCTTATAACTTCCAGAAATCAAACCAAGAGGAAAGTGCCTGGAGATTCCTAATTCCATTTCTTTAAAAGGAGGTCAAAGGGGTAGGTTTCCAAATGATTTAGAGAAAAATAGGAACTAAGAACACCAAAGCACAAGTTTTAAACTTTAATGTGTTTCTTTCTCTTTTTTTTTTTTCAGTTGCCCTCAATTGCTGTTCTTACATAAAACTGTGTCTGGCAGAGACTGGAGCTGTTTCTAATTGTATAATTGCTATAGTGTTCAGGCTATAGCAAAGAATATGAGGCCTGCAAAGAGCATTATAGTTTCCTTTAAATGACTCTCTTCAGTGCTTTCAAACACAGCCTCGCATGAGAAGGGTCACACACTGCATTTAGCAAATACAAATTCAAAACATGAAGCAGATCTCCAATGAAGGGCCTTTCAGATCACACCATTGTTTATACAAACTGGCCAGTAAGAAGCAGAAAGATTGTCATATCATAGCTGCTGGAAGCTGCTTTCCAGCACTGCCTCTTGTTTCTCGTGATACTCATTCACACAAAGTGTATTCCATTGGATAAAGGTGTAGGGCTAGATTTTTAAAGGCATGGGTCCTGTTTTCCAGCCCTGTTGGACTTCTTGTGTATGAAAGCCATAGGCAAAGTCAAGAAAGAAAAAAAGCCCCACTCTAATAGCCATATTAATACCTTATTTTATTTCTTGGCCCCTCAAACCTCTCTCTGTTGGACAGGAAAAATGGAAAGCCAAAATCAATTAAAAAAAAAAAAAAGGCATGTCTCTGGATTCAGTCTAACTAGACTGGCACCATCCTATCTTCTGTAGCTGCTGCAAGAGTAATACACAGTTGCAGAACTTCATTCCCAGCTCAGCTGCCTGTAATTTCCATAATATTTTGACTTCCAGAGAAAGGAGATTTCAGATGAAATGGAAATCTCAAGCATCACAACAAACAGCCACAACACAAAGAACTTCTTCTTCCTTATTGGTATTGTCTGTGGTCTACTTTTGTTGTGGTTCTTAGTCCTTCCTTCCTCCCTGCCTTCCTTCCTTCCTTCTTTCCTTCCTTCCTTCCCTTCCTTCCCTTCCTTCCCTTCCTTCCCTTCATTCCCTTCCTCCCTTCATTCCTCCCTTCCTCCCTTCCAATGAATAATATCAATCAGATTTGAATTTCTGGATTTCCTTTTCTTTTTAGCACCACTTTCAGACCGGAATGTTTTCACTTGAATTAGCAGAACACAGTGGTGCACTCCAAGGCTCCTGAGAAGGAATTTTGCTTGGTTTCATTGATGTTAACTTGTCCATGTTCCATATTGACCAACATCTTAAGTGCAGCACTTAAATCAAGAGCACTCCTGCAGATTTGGAAAGAGCTGGTCAGCTGACCTGGTGATTGTTTTTTATTATGCTTAAAAGCATAAGAGCAAGGTAATGCCATACACCATTTTATTTGCTGGGTTGCATTTCCTGCATATACTAAACACAAAACTGCCCTTTTTTGGCAACAAAGCACCGTGTTTGTCAGTGGCATTGTACTGCAGTATTGGGAAGTGCAGGTGTCAGCCAGGAGGCTTTACTAGTTTGGTCTCTCAGACATTTCATGGCTGAGAGTCAGAAGAAAATGCTCACTTCTTACTTGATCAATATGCCTTTCTTGGCCCTACAGCAGGAGCAGTTCTGCAGGGACACATCTCAAACAAAACTAAGAACCAAGCCAGTTCTGAAGGCACAGGTAGCATCAGTCCCACAAAGGTCATCACCATAGCTCATCTTCAGTGTCCCTTCTCTAGGAGCAAACTCTGAGTTATCCTGATAGTCCAAAAGGCAACACCTTTGATAAGTGTTCATGGTGCTTCAATGCTCAGCATGAACCACAGCTCCCTATTCCTGTCTGTGGATGAGGTGATAAGATACTCGAGATCATTTAGACAAGTCCTTCTCTAATGAATAGATTAAATATGTCCCTTTAGTGATAAAAATCTCTAGATTCTGTGTTTCACTTTTCCCCCAAACACAATCATTTCTTTCAATAGTCCCTCAGCTGTCCTATGTGACACTGGCTGCCATAGTCTTCTTTTCTCCTACAAACATACAGTTTTCTTCTACAAACAAGTTAGGTTACACACAGTAGGATGTTTTTTAACTGTTTGTTTGATGGTTTATTTGGTGGCATGCAGGCAGAGGCAGACACAGTTCTTGCTCTTGTTCTGTAGCTCACTGTAGCCCCACAGCATTTTCAGTGGTTAATAGGATGAGAACACCAGGTTCTTTTAATCTTTAACTTCTCAGCCTAGTATTAGACACCTCGTTTTCTTAATTTAAAACAAAAAATAATGCTAATATTGGTATACAACACTACATTAATTTTTAAACCACGGAGTGTACTTAAATTATTATCCAGTGTATGCCAGTGGTTTAGTGTTTTTCTCTTGCACTGGGTTAAAGAGAGTTTAAATTGACATCGTCTCTCTTCTTGGCATTTTCAGACTGAATATTAACTTGGGTCAAAAGTAATCAGAACGTTGTTTTTGAAAAAGAATGTGATAATTCAGTTCCTTTTCCTGCAGGCTGTGAAGTGTGCCCATAACATGATTCCCAGAGGATCCAGCATGCAGTGACCTTGGTGAGTAATTGATGACACCTCACACAAGCACCTACCCTTTCCCTGTACAAGGTTGTTGCAGGATCCTATTTGCAAAAAATGCCACAGCCAGCACGAGCCACAAGCATTGATAGATTCAATCGTGGCAACAAAGGAGGAATAAAAACAGAGGCTGCAAAATATGTCATCTGAAAATGGGCAGAAAATCTTGGAAAAGGTTCTTTACAGTGAGCATTTTCTGGCTATTTTAAGAGCTGTTCTTAAAAACTGCCATGTAAATGTGGGAAATAAAGACTAATCTGATGATTTTGTTCAGAGAAATATTTTGCAGTTAAACAAGACTAAATGTGTCTATTCCAAATAATGCTGTTTCTTTATACCACTGTAGCCATATTGTTTCCAGGTTCCGTGTAACTGAAAACAACTGGCTTATTTGACATGGTTTTATTTCATTGCTAATATTCACAAGTATTGAAGAGAAATGGAAGGGAAAAAATAATTTTCAAGAGGTAGCAACCTGTTACTTAAGTCATAATCTTCTTCTTTTTTACTTTTTTTCTGCTTTCCAGACTATGTAGAGAGGCCTTAGGCCTCCACAGATCACTTTTGCTGTAAGTTTTGATCCACTCCATGAGATGATAATATTTCTGCATTTCATTGTACAGTATTTATCCTTTTCTGATGCCAAATGAATTGTTGCTAGAGTTCTGCAGATTCCCACCTGAGTATTTAGCAAGGATAACTATACAGAGGGTTTGGAAAAAGCCTGATAGACACTGCCAAAATGAGTAAATACATGGTCTTCATAGCCAGGAAACCATGCACATTTCTCTGTGTCCCAGTTTTGGGGGCTTTTTTACACCTTCTCAAGCAGGTGTTTGACATTTTAAATCAAACTCTGATGGGTCTTGATGGACATCAAATTTCTAATACTTAGAGGAATGTGTTACCCACTTAATGTTTTTTGCCTCTTTGGTTCTGTTACTGCTTTTTTTTTTTTTTTTCCCTTGGAGGAAATAAAATAAGTTTCCTGAGTCCTGACATACACTTTGTGTTTGAATACTTCATTTTAATGAAGTGAGATGCTGTGGGTAAAATAATTTAATTCTCTAGATACTAATTTTTTGGAAGAAGAAGAAATATTGTCAGCAACATTCTGAGGAGTTATAACAGATTTCTGCATTCTTTGTTCTCACAATATATTGATTGTTTCTCATCCTCCTAAAGAGTGAACCACATAATTCATGTCATTCTTCTTGTAAGAAGAAATGGGGGCCATTTTTTAGTGGAATTCAACCCCAAAAGTTTGAACCCAAAAGCCAGGCCCTTCTCTGCATGCAGCAGTAGGAAAAGCAATGGATCTCTCTTTGGTCTTGCATGGGGAAATATACTGAATATTGACATTTGTCTCCCCACAGTGAACACTGTCAGAAGTGGATTTAGGGAAGGTGGATAAGGCAGTTGGTTAACAACCCCACTAAAACATCTCTGTTATATTAGCAGTGATAGAGTTGTGCATGGCTGCTACCATTTGCCAGTTTTACAAGGGAGAGGAGCGTCTTTAGGAAACTGAAGAACTTTTCTCTGTAGAATATGAACAGTGTTAAATCCACTTCACCTACAAATGCCTTCTTAAACAACCAGTAAAATTAATATTTTAATGCAACTGAAGTTTGAAGCTCAAAATGTCAGTGGTATTTTGAACTTCTGCTGCAATAAAATTGTCCCGTAACCAAAAAGAAAGATGACAATGTCAGTCATATAATTTAATCAGACTATGATAAAAATCAATTTCTGCCTCTTTCAGATTCTGTCTAAAGCTTTTGATGATGCCTAAAAGTTATCAAGGGACAGGCAGCCACAGAGTAATGCACACAGCTCCCTCTCCATCATCAAGACCGCTGATACTTTTGATATTGGGGTGCAGGGATGCCTCAATAGCCACAGAAGTTTCAGTTAATTTTCACATTCTTCTATTAAAACATCTGTATTTTAAGAGGTGCTATTTTACGAACAGAATTGATATAGTTTGATTGTTTTTTGCTCTATCCACTGACTAGCACAGCTGATACTGGATTATACAAATTGATTGTAGTTATAGTTTAGGCAAACAGAGGAAATATCTATAAATAGAAGTAATACATTTTATTAAACCAACTGATTTCATTAATTTTCAAATAATATGCTCAGAAAGTGTAGCTAGGTGTGCAGTCTTCCTGACTTCAGGGTTTGTCTTCCCAAAAGTACCTGCTTTCTTCACTTTTTTTTTTTAATTAAAGACCACTCCAGAGACTTTGCCTTATCTTTGTACTAATGTGTGTTCATTTCACGTGTCTGGGTTTTGTCACATTTAGGATACCAGTGAATAATTTGTTAGCAGGAGATGCATCACAGAGTGACTTTTCAGGTTGAGTCAACTACAAGCCATATTTGGGGAAGACAGGATTTTTTGTGTGTGTCACAAGAAAAAAAAAGTTTCTTCCTACAAAGTTTGAAATTTAGCTAATTCAGGCAAGGTGATGTGTGTTTTAATTAGTTGGGCTTTTAACAAATGGATGATACTGTAACACAGACATGTGAAGCAGATAAAGGCCTCACTGTGGCAGTCACAGCCTCAAAGTGCTCTTACAGACCCACTGCTCATTTCATGTAAAAAAGGAGCCCAGTTTCTGCTCTTGGAGCAGCTGAGCACACTTCTTGCACCAGACAATGCTTGTGAGAGATTATTAGTGTTTGGGTGTAGTTGTTACTCAGTTATTCGATAAATCTGACTTTTTGCTTCGTGTTTCTTAACTTACACTTTTCTAACTTTGCTCTGGATATCTCTTCCTTGGCTTACTCATTTGAGCCTTACTTGCAGGCTGAGAATTTGGGGGGACACAGTGAGTTCCTGCACATTAAGAATCTTTTTTATCTTTTATTATTCCACTGTC
Organism: Cisticola juncidis; assembly: GCA_013400215.1. NCBI lineage: Eukaryota > Metazoa > Chordata > Aves > Passeriformes > Cisticolidae > Cisticola > Cisticola juncidis. Next base: position 134,794 of record VXBR01011201.1, on the reverse strand, counting down.
CAAAATCCCTTTTACTGCTACAACAGAATTGCTTGTTCTTCTTCCCTTCCCAAAACTGAAGAGGAAGAATGAGAATGAATGGCCTGGGCCAGTCCCAGACTGTGTCATGAGAGCTTCAGATCTCATGGGATCTGAAGGGACATCAGGAAAATGTTCTTCAATACAATGTCACCAGAAGAGGTTACTGAGAGAGGTGGTGGAATTTTGCCCCTTGGAGGATTTTCAAGTTCAGCTACCACAAAAGGCACAGTAACCACAGCTGAGCTGGGATAGTGGGGCTTGTGGTGCTTCCCAGAGAAGAGAGTTGGACTAAATGAGCTCCATGGGGTCCTCCAGGCCCAGAGTTTTTTGATCTAACCAATACAAACATCAGGGGTTATATTGCTGTAAGGTTTTGCCTTGTAAATGATAAATAAAGTAATATCAAAGCAGGTTGGCACAAAATGTGCAGAGCTTTAGAGAAAGTGATAATCCTAGCCTAGGAGCAGGTTAATTTACTAATAAAGGAGAAGTGCTATGTTTTCCTCAGGGTTAAAATACTGATGCCTTACTCCTCTTGGGTTGTTGCTTTACTGTTGATTTTAGAAGGGCTCTCAGTGGAGTACATTCCTTATCTGATAGTCTATCTAAGCCCCTTGTTCTACTCTCATTTAATGATAAACCTACTGCCTTTACCTTATTTGATTTTGAACTTTGGTGTCTTTGTTTCCTTTTTTTATTTATGGGTACAGAAAAGTGACCTCATATTTATGGATATCATAATTAAACTCTCTAGAATTACAGGTTGTTCTGACTGATGTATCACTAAACTTTGAATTGCCTCCTTTATCAGCCTGAAGTTTGTGTAATTGTGTTTACCAAAAATTCAATCTCTAAATGAAATTTAATCAGGAAATAAAATCAAGAAGCTACCGAGGTCTGTTTTACATCCCATAATCATTTTAAAGAAGTTCATTGAGATTGTTTTGCTTATCCTAACTTTGAGGATAAAACATGTTTAGAAGATCTTAAAATTTTCATAGAGTCATAGAACAATTTGAGTTGGGGGGGACCTTAACAATCTTCTGTGAAGATTTGTTTTTGTGGAGGTTCTTTTGCTTTAAACTTATTTCTGTATTAAGACTGTCCCCTGGTTGCACCACTAATTAGACTGATATTGCATGGGACATCCAGACCTCTAGACCTGTTGATTTTCCCACTAGATGGCATTAGGCCTTAAGTGCAAGTTAATTTATAGGTTGACTATAATTTCACATGCTAAAGATTTAGAAAACAAGAAATTATCTATAGTGTTTGCTCTTAGTCCCTGCTTGGAACTGTGGCTTAAAAATCACTTGACCTACTTCTACCTAACAGCAACCCAATCCATCCTTAATGGATCAAATATGGATTTACTCAAAGCAATAAAGGAAGTCAGCCATGGCAACAATATCTGATCATGTGTGCAATGTGCTTTTTAGAGTAAAACTGGTCCAACCATTTCTGCATTTAACATTTAAAGAGTGACTTCAGGGCTGCAGATTGCTTCCTTTCCGGCTGCATGGCTTCAGCTGAAGTGACAGAAGTGTCCTAAGTAAAGCTGCAGTGCTGGAGATTGTTTTTAAATAAAGAGCCCCACATGAGCTTTTTTTTTTATTTAGTAACTAATTCAGGATAGGTAATCAGAATAATTTGTCACTTCAAGTTTAAATATAGAGATGCTGCTGTTTCCTCTACCCAGATGAACTCTTAGCAATCCCCTTACAAAATTATGTATTGCTCAAGAGTGAGGCTTCTAGAGCCTAAGGTCCTGCCCAGTGAACCACACCTGAGGTGGAGCAGAAATCCAACACCTTCAAAAGAGCTGATCAGATGTGTGTTACCCAGGCCACACTTCCCTGTATTCTGTATTCTGAGCTGTGTTTTTTTCTTTATTCCTTATGTAGACTCTAAGAGGCTCCAGGCTGGGAAGGGGTAATCCAATATTGCAACATTTTACTGTAAGAGAGGTGCAGAATATGAGCTGGATGAACCAGTTCCTTTAGCCTGGGCCAATAATGGAAATGGAGAGGACAGGAAACCAAGTAAATATTAGCTTAGTATTCAAAAGGTCTTTTAAATCCTCGTGTTGGTGGAACACATAATAGAAAAGTAGAACTTGTGCTTGTTTCTCAACTGGCTTTTGTGAAGAGGACAGATTAAGGAGAAAACTTACCTGGAGAAACTTACCAAAAAATTGCCATGAACTCAGGCTGTTAAACTGTTTGTGTTTTCTGTTTAAAACTTTATTTTACTCATGCTATGCCCTGAGGTTCTATAAACCATGATTTTAATTGTACCATGCAGTGCATGGCTCTAGATAATGCAATGTATGATTCCTTACGTAGAAGTGTTTATGGTTTGTATTTGCCTATGATGGGTGATGTTATTCAACCCTTTTGTAACACTGTTATAAAAAATATCTCACAAGAACTGCCTTCAAATTGTTGAAGTACCTACAAACTGCAAATAGGAACTAGGGTAGACATCCATTGAATTAGTGCAACTGGTTTCTTCTTGTCACTTGAGATTAAGAGATTGAATGTAGCTTTTAGTTGGTTAGTGATATTATAAATTAATAGACAATTATTGTTAACGGTATTATTGGTTAATTTTAATTAACCAATAATACAATTATTGGTATTAACATATTTCATTACTAGGATCTAAGAACTGAGAGTTTCACAAATGGTATGAAATCTTATTGCTAATTAACAGATTTTCACATGGAAAGTGACAGAAATTTCCTTTATTATTTAGTCAGTGCTGAACACTTAGTGAAAATCAACATCCCAATCCTGGTATTTGGAGCATGTATCCTACATTGGGATCCTAATGGTTGTGCTCCAAGCCCCCAAGGGATTTTAATACACCCAGTTGTTCAATAACATACAGCAGAGACAAGCAAGCATGTTACAAAAATGCATATTTGGAGGCATGTGTTTTCTTTCTGTTCCTAAAAAAGCTGAATTACTAGAGACAAAGGGATTTTAAAATACCCATCTTGCTTTTGAGGCACCAAGTGGGCATGGGCCGTCAGAGCTAATCCAAAACCAGCACTGTGGAGTTTAATCACTGAACTCCAGGCAAGGTTTACCTGTGATTCCTCATTTAAATGGGTCTGTCTTTCCAAGGCTCAAAATTACTTTTTGAATCTCCACTTGATTGAGCTTTCTGTTTGGCTTCCTGGTGACTTAAGGAGTCTTTCTGTTGGGTCTGAAATTATTAATAACCACAGAGTTCTTCTAAAACACCAGTAATTTTTTTTCAACTGTTAAAAAGTTTACATGAAACATTAGATGGAGAGGAGTGGCAATATCCTGAAGGGGAAAATAGATCTTATTTAGGAGCAGCTTTTTTTCTGAGCTTCACACTCAGACATTAACACAGATGTTTTGGTGTATCTGCAATACAGTCCTGACTGTAGTTGTGACCAAGAAAGTGCCAATTTCTTAATCATTTTTAGCAAACAAAGAAAAAAAATCAAGGAAATTAGTAAAGCACATTTAAACACAGCCAGGAAGTTGTGGATCTATTTTAGTAATTGTGAAGAAGGTGGCTCATCCTCAGAGGGTGTTATTAAATTCCTAAAGTCAGAATAAAAAAAGAAAAGGCAGCACCTACCTGTTTGTAGCTGGACTCAGGAAGTGAAAGGAGGCTCCAGAAATGTCCTGTGGAGGAATTCCTCTGCCAAGCTCCCCCCTCCAGATGAATGAATAAATGAGCACGAAACCCCAAACATTTGCAGCATAAACATCTGCAGAGCTGGAGAGGACTTTGCTTTGGCACTCACTTCCTCTCTGAAGCAGTGAAAGCTCTGAGAAGACTGTCCCTGTCCCCAAAATTCAGATGTGCCCAAGGAGTGGCACAGAGAGGCCTCTGCAAAGAAGGAAAAGTGAGGATTTGACTATCTAGCACACAGGAAAAAAGATGTTGAGATACCATATGGCAGGAGTTACTATTTATTTGTTACAGGCACCAGCCTTCTAAATAATTGAAACTATTTTAGATGTTACCATGAGGTATTAACTTGAAAATTATGACTTTTTGGTATCTGTAGGCTTCATTCCATCTGTTCTTTCTGGCCCACATTTATGCTGCTGGTATCTGCCTGGTTGCTCCCACTGCACAGGCGTGACACTTGACCTGGTACATGCTTAAATGAAGTAATTTTTATTTGCTTAAGTCTACACATGGGGGAGAAAAAAAAAGTTCTATTTTTCTCATACTGGCATTTTAGAAAATATCTGTTTCATTAACATTTTTGGTGGAAGATTTCTATGCAAGATAAATTCATGGTAAGTGTAAATTGCAGAATTGCAATTGTAGTGTATTAAGAAAAAAATTATGTTATTTGAAGGTTAGCCATATAATTTTCTTTTATTCTTTTATAATGGCAGTTGAATTTCAATGATGTGATATTTTCTAGAAATGAGGATTTTTTTAATGGCTTAACTTAGGCAGCAGAGAACACAGTAATGGTCACGAATTTGGCAGAGGACATTGTTTGCTTTCACCACTGTGTGATTCATCAGAACCCTCGTAGGATGGTGGTCACAGAGCAGTGCAGGGCTGCCAAAGGCATCAGCAACCTTGGACACCTTTACACCACAGATTTTAGTGACACAAACAGCCTGTGGCAGGTCTGATAGAGAGCCCACCTGGGGAGCACCACCCTGAGCTTGTGCAAACACGAAGCTTCACTAAGCAGAGTTAATAGCTGAGATCTAGGATGCACCAGAGAGGCAGCAGTACAGCTTCACACCTGAGCTAAAACACCCAGTTTCTCTACAAGGCTAAATGGGTTCAAGACACAAAGCAGCAGCAGCTCTGGTGTCTGTCTAACAGAGGCTCTCACAGTTGTTTGTTTCTGCAAAAGGCTTTTTAATAACAAAGTGAAAAATCCGCTGCTCTTTAGCATTTAACAATGAGTACACCTGCACTGCTGCCACCTTGAGCTGGCTCAGTTGGCTGTAGATTGGAGGTGTGTGTGCCTTTCCAGCTGCATTCTGTAAGTGTGTACAAAGGAAACCCTGGCACTGCAGTCCAGCCCCCAGGAGCTTGGGCAGTACCACTGGAGTGTTCAGTTTATTGCCCTGGAGAATGGGAATCACAGCACCACCCACTGTCCGGGATACATCCTGGTTAAGGACGTTACTGGTGTAGCTGTGGCTGGACATGTCCTCTTCTCCTGGTGTAGCTCTAGGTGGAATGATGTCTCCTGTGAAAAACAGCATGTAAGAGCTGCACATGGGAAGTGCTGCATGGGAACTGTGTCCTGTTATTCCTCTTTAGGAGGGAAACCATTGCTGCTATTCCCTGCAGAACTCAGACCACACCACTCCCACTGAAGTCTGTGTTCTTTGGAGTCCCAGAAGAGGTTTAAGTTCTGTGATCAGGCTAATTTAATAGGAGAGGTTTAATTATTTGATACCACAGGAAAAAAAAATAGAATTACTGACTTTTGCATCCTTTCCAAATCTGGCATTTCCAAGCAGGTCTGTAATGGCAGTCTCAAAGGACCCATGCAGTCCCCAGCACAGCCAAAGGATAACCTGTTGCTAAGCAACCAATATAAGTGTGCTGCTCAACATTTATTTCATTTGGAAAGGAACGTATTCTTTAAGTACTTCATCTTAGCTGCAAAGCACAAAGAGTTTTCCACTTGTTTTCTGTAGCTTTGCACATGTGTAAAACAGCCAATTTGCACAATCAAATGTGCACTGCCAAAAACAGGTGCCAGAGAGGAACACGCAAAATGGAAGGTATTAAAAACTGGCAGGAGTACTCTATTCCTTTCTAAGATCAGCATCCTGAATTTTCCTCTTTGTGTCTTTGTTCAGCCTAATTGAAAATGGGCTGCCCTGGAGCATGGATGTGGCAGAGCTCTCTGCAGAGCTCACCAGTGTTTGTTGATGCAGCCTCTTTTGAAGGTGTCAGGGTTTTCTCACTGATCCAAGGAAACACTTTTCACCCTGATAAGCAAAGGCCAGAACACAACCAGGATTTCTATCCTGAAGACTCCAAATCTCAGGTTCTGCACTTGTTTCAGAAAAGCAGCTAAATAGCTTTGGAAAAGAGCACTTAATGCCCTACAATTAACACCATTTTCACTTCAGTGCTTGTCCCTACAGTGAAATTAAACCCTATAGATCTGCTGGGCTTGTGTGTGTGCATCTGGAATCAGCCTTGGCTGAACAGTCTCTAGCTAGATTGTCCTTGAAGGAGTTGTTAGTCATGTTTTGCAATTTAGAGTACACTGGATGTCTGAAGAGCCTTTTGTTCCCAGCCAGTGCAGGTCTTTCTGCTGCTGACCCAATGGCTCACTGTGGGTACAGACAGATGTCTCACTGCCCTTTGATCAAGGGACGTGGATACACATTTTGCCTCGGACTGGTGTGGTTTCAAACGATGTGTTTTGTTAGATGAAATGCAGCGTGGGAGTACTACAGTGTTTGCAAGCTAAGCTGTGTCTTGGGAGCAGTAACTAACAACCACGGCTTTTTTTAGAGCTGAGGAAAATTAAGCCCAGCACTGAAGAAATGCAGCTGAGCTCTGCATGGAATCCTGCAGCTTTGGGGACTGAAGGCTCTTGGTGTTCAAGTGCACAAATCTCTGTCTCTCTGCCCCTCTCCCTCACTCCACCCTGCTTTCTGTGCTTACATGGGGAATTGTCTCCCAGACATCTCTTCATGGGAGGACTCACTCCAAATGTTTGCCTCCCTTGTGTGTGTTCACAATGCAGAGCTCCCAGAGCTGGATCAATCCTCTCCTCTGCCAGCTGCAGTCCATGCAGGAGCTCTCCTGTTAGCAGGCTGGCACTGCAGTGCCACATCACAGTGTCCCTGTCACACCTGGGAGCAGGAGAGCAAACTCTGCTTAACCTGGCAGCCTGCTTCTGAAGAGATGGATTTTGGTTCAGAAATTTTTATTTCAGACAGAAATAATTGGTTTTCAATCCCAGAGTTTTGATCTGCTAAAGGAAATTGTTGGCTGTCTTGCTTTATTTAGGGGATACTTCCCCAAAACTGCTTCTCCCTATTTGTTTGGAACATTCAGTCTTCAGTGACCTCTTGCTATAGAGAAGTACAAGATCAATCAACCAACCAGCCCTGTCACAAGAAGTTGATATCAAAAATAACTGCTAAGAAAGTTATCTGACAAAATCCAAAGCAGACTTGCTTAATGAGTGACCAAGCAGAGAAATACAGGAGTCTTGAGGTTTTTTTCAAGCCCAAATAAAATAGGGAAGTCAGGAAAAGGATAAAACCGAATGGGCCGCTTATATTTCAAGATGCTTGATTTCAAGTTGCAAGATTCACAACAGCATTTGGGTTTGGGGAAAAAAATCAACATTTTTCACTAAAAAAAACTAATCTGGGAATGGTTAACAAACATTCACAAGAAGATGTTGTGTGAGTAACATATACTGAAATAAATCTACAGGGGGAATAAATTACAGACAAAAATACGGCACAAATAAAGAGCAAGGGTATCTTAAGCAAAGTGTAATTCTAAATTGAGTAAAGGGCAAAAGATGAGATGTAGTTTCACAGGAAATCTGAAATAGCTGCAGTTAAGCTTAACTTAGGGTGCAGAAACTGTTATATTTGAAATGCAGCTATGTATTGCTGTATAATTGAGGCATCTTGAGAGGCTGTAAGCACCATTATGCAGTAGCTTGTGTAAATATCCTGAGTGAACCAATGATGAGGAGGGGGATATAAAATGCAGAGCATAGATTTGGCTAAAATTCAATATTTTGGAGGGGATTTAATATAACTTTAAAGGAAATGCAAGAGAAAAAAAGAGAATAGATGAGGATGTGTGGCTCTGCCAAGGGTATATTATATGCCCTCTACAAATTATTTCACAACCTAAGAGGGAGAAAGGAAGAAATTCAAGTCAGCATGTTCAATACATTTATTCTAACTCAATTTTATTGGATTATTTTCGACATTTTAGATTATGTGTAAAATAAATCCCTCCATAGTGCCAATATAAACAAGTATTTTCCCTTTGCCCTCAGACAGCTGCAGTTTATGCATTAACAGGGCCTTTCTGCTGGAAATCTTTGTTCTTTTGGAGGGCCACTCCTCTGGAATGAGGCTCCCTGGTTGGCCACTGTACCCCGTTCTCCTGATAGGGCAGCAGGTGGATCTGGAGTGCAGCCAAAGTGAATAACCTGTGACCCAGGGACAGGAGGGACACCAGCACTGAAGGAGAGTTTCTCCTCTGGCACTTCAGAAATGAAAATTGATATTCATAGCCACATTCTGCCTAAGGAATGGCCTGACCTAAAAAAGGTAATAAGAGTTTAGATATTCAGTGCCTTATGTTATCAGCAGCCATTTCGACCAGTGTGGGTTTTGAAAGAAAAATGAACAAAGGATTCTGTGCTAAATAGCTCTGGGTTTTTGTATCATTTGGGATTTTTTTTCCAACTGTAAAATATTTGTATTGCACTACTTTAAAAAGCAAGAGTCCGGTCAGAAGGGGATGTAAAACTGGGCTCTGTTCCCCACTTTTTATTTAATCTGAAGCCACCGTTAAAATTTTCCTTGGGTTTTGTGAGACACAAAATTTTTGAATGATAAATTCCATTTTTTTGATAAAAATAGAGCTGTTCTGTTCTGTTCCTAAATGATATTCAAAATTGTTTTAAATAAAATAAATAATCAAATATTAGACAAAATTAATAACTAAGACAAATTCATTCACATAATTATTTCCACAGGCATTAAATCATTAACTTCAGTGGGAGTAAGGTCACTCTAAGTACAGCTAATTGATGATGCTAATTTTAGTAGTATCTGCTATTTTTTCAGTTACTGGAAAGAAGAACCCTATTGTATTTAAAACAGAAAATCTCAATTTTCATAACACTGAAGCTATAAGTGAATTTCTGTGAATTTATTATTATTATTGTTATTGTTGTTGTTATTATTCAGTGACATAAATTTATTCTTGCCCACAATATTTTTCATAATCTTGTGAAATGTATTTTAGAATGAAAAATGTCATTTAGGTTTTAATGTAATCAATCTGAAAGGGTTTCATATCTATTAGTTCTGTGTTTCTGTGATTTTAAGCAGTCCAGTTTCAGTCAATATTAGAGAGAGAGCAGCTGGGAAATGTAAACAGCATATTAGGAAAAAAGTCATGAGAAAACCTGGCATTAAAAAGCACACATAGGATTATTTCTTCATTAGTAGTGAAAAATAATATCATTATGCACAAAACCTCCTGGAAAGGAATGTTTGTTTCCTTGTTTAGCTAGGGAGGTTTTTATAAATGTCTGGTTGAATCTCCTATTTGTAATAATAACAGCTCCTGATGAAAAACACATACACTGGATAATGTAGGTAAGGATACAGATATTTTCATAATAATTATGTCTGGTTTAAACAAATGGGAGTATAAATATCCAGACTACAAAAACAGGTTACTTTTGCATGTTTCAGATTTTGTTGCCTTTGTGCAATAACTTCATAAAAAAGCCTATAGAATTCCTTCATTCTGATGTCATATGGATTTTTTAAATTAAATATTTTTGTCTGTAAGTACTTTAAAAGGGCAATAAATTCACTGAGATAAAATGACCCCAAGAATTCCTTGATGTTCACAGATGTACATCAAGACTAAATTCATTAATGTTAGACACTGTGGGCCAGCATTGCATTTCTTTAAACAGAGATAAAGACATAAATACCAAAATTTTAAAATCTAATTTGCACCTGATAGGTTTTTTCCCCTCTGTTCTGAACGATTCAATGGTTTATTAATGGGCTCAGAGCAGAAAACAACTCTCAGAATTCCCTGGAGTCCTCTGGAAATTCAAGCCATTAGCACAGATCTCTCCATTTCATGCAAGGAAAACCAATGAGGCATCTTAACATGCACACCTTTAGTTAATGCTAAACTTCTCTTTCTTGTTTCCAGCTTTGCAAACACTGGACCTTCAAAGTAGAAAATTCTATTGTCAAGATACTGATTTAAAAGCCTAGGAAAATATCACAAGTCTAAAAATTCACAGGAAAAGCAAATATGGACTGTCAATACCTACAATAGCTGAGGGGAAGAAAGAATAAAATAAGTTCAAGACCAGACCAGTGAGTTTTGCTATTGGCTATGGGCTCCTTCAGTACCCATTTCAGGTACTTGTTTTCTGCTCAGCTTACATTTGCAATTAGCATGGATCTAGTTTAAAGTCCTCATTAGTTGTACTCATCAAACTTTCCCAAAATGTCAGTATTTTTGTATGTTTATAAACCTATAAGTGTATCAATTTAAATAAAATCTGCATAGTTGCATAGTTAAACAGAGCTCACAGCCTCAGTGGCTGCATCTCTGGCTGAGATTTGGCTCTTCACATCCACCCTGGGAAAGCTCACGGTGGCTTTAAGACCTGATTTGGTATCACAGGAAATTCAGGACTGTGTCCAAATCATTTACACTTCAGTGAAACAAACGCCTGCTCTATTTAGTTTCCTTTTAAATGTTTCTTTTTTGGAGAAATGGGAATTCTGAGCATTGTTTTCACTCAGAGATTTCAAGAGTTCATTCCTTTCTACCTGATAATTTATGAAAGTAAAAGGAAATCAGCATCTTATATAGGTTTTGCGTTTTTTGCATGAACAATTCTGAACCTCTCTGGAAGAATCAATGAGCATCTAAGCTTCTCCTTTTTAGCTTCTCTTCCCTGTTTAAATATTAATAGACAAGAGGCTGACCTTCACTCCTGCTGCTGAATCATGGAAGCTGAAAAGTGGAATCAATGCATCTTTGTGCTAATGATTAACTGATCACAGATTGGAAAGTTGTCTGCTCAATTTTCACCCTGCCAGATGCTTAATTTAATATTTTCTGTGTCAAAATTATTTCAGTTAGAACCTCAATGTAGTAAGCAACTTTAAGCATTTTTAAAGCAGTTATTTTAAAATGAATGTTGTTGAACTGGAAACTAAAATTCCAGCTCTACAAACACCATTATTCCAGTCCAGCTACACTTCAGCACTTCTGCTGAAGTCAGTGAGGGTACTCTGGCTCAAAGCTGAGTACATGTAAGTGTTTCTCCTGAATGAGGTATTTTTTTAGAACTGCTATTATTATTATTATTGTTGTTATTATTATTATTATTATTATTATTATTATTATTATTATTATTATTATTACTGCAGAGAACTAACTAGCACTGTCTTTCTCTTCCTTCCTCCACAGAGATATGGATATGGTGGATGGGTACAGCTGGATCATCACTGCAAGGTTTGGGCTGTTTGGTGCTCAGAGCTGATCTTGCACAGCAGATCTATTAAGAAGCAAAGTGGCAATAAGATTGGCTCTGTCTTTAATACAGATTTCTCTAGGGGTCCATTTCCTATGAAGCAGTATCAGGCCAAGTCCTAATATACCTCAGCCTGAAAGAACCTTTTGCCTGAAAGATGAAACTCACACTCTCTTGTATGAGCCAGCGTCCATTCCTCTTCTTAAAATTAATCTCATTTTAACACTTGGAATGGGTAGCTCTGAGAAAGCCTTTTCAACAAGATAGGTCAGGCTAAAGCAGATTACAAATAGGTTTGGGTTAAGTTAAAATGCAACCATCTGTATGAGAAGCAAATCCAAAAGGAACTGATATTTTATTATTTAACTGAACAAGAAGAAGCCACCTGTGGAACTGAAGCGTGGATGGCACAGCTTTTGGGATAAGTGGGAGCTGCAAGAAGGAGACAAGGACTGGGCACATTTCTGGTGATTTTCTTACAGGTCTGATGCTAAAATGCTGTGCTAAAAATAGTTTGCAGAGAAACTTTGTGGCAAGTCAATAATGGCCTTACATGCTCTGCTGAGAATTCTGTCTGGCCTGCTTCTGTCTGGAAATTTTGCATGACAAAAAGTGCATGGCAAAATAAAATCCTGTTCAGACACGTGGACCTGGGGATGTTAACTCCTAGGATTAAAAAAACACAAAGGCTTCCCACAGCATTCTCTGGAGAAGCAGCAGGGTCAAAATGGAAGAAAATAATTAGGTGCATATTTCAAAGTGCAATTTGGGATGTGACTGAGTAGTTTAGTGATGGGAGGATTTTAAATGTAGTTTGCTGCACCAAATCAGCCTGCAGGACCTAATTTTTAAATTTCTCTCTCCTTATTGCCAAATACATTAATTAAAATGTTAAATATTAGATAAATTTTAGGATGGGATAGAGAAGTATAGAATAGAATGAAACAGTAAAGTCCATGTGATCTGTTCATATGTGATGAAGTGCGTGGTTCTACTCTGCCTTTTTCTCACACCCCAAATATTTGTTTGTTTATTGGACAACCTGCATCAGTGCACTAAACTTTTTTTAATGTATTTGAGTGTATGACTACAGTAAACCCCTCCATCAGGCTGGAAAACCAGTTTTACAAGAACCTGAAGTATTTCACCAGGAGCTCAGGACCCTGTAATTGTAATATTTCAAGTAATTTTCAAAACCTGTGATACAGCTAGCAAGTATCTTGACAGGTTGCCAAGGCAGCACACTTAGATTTGTTGAGGAGGGCTTTAAAATATTCATTAGGACAGTATATTTGTGAATGATGTATGAAGTTGATAACAAATTCAAGGTTAAGAACAGTTTGAGTTCTCAGAAGGGGACAGACCCCCTGGTTGAACACTCTAATAGTAAATATTCTGATTTAACAGATTCTTTTCTTTAGAAAAATTGCCAGGATCCAAAATAAGACTGATTTTGTGAGGAAAAATGAAGTGAAGAAAGAGAGAAATCCCTTTCTTGAAGGTCTGCCTTCCCTCAGCTCCTGTTTGCTGGGAAGGTGAAGGAGCAGTGCTGTTTTCTTGGGTGGGTTTCAGTTTTTACCTGCACGTGGGTCGTGCTCTCTGCCCAGTGCCTCTGCTGCTGCTGCCCTTACCCACCCCACGTGCACAGCACCAGGGGATTTCTGCCTTTCCATTTGCCCCTACAGCAGATTAAAACAACCAAGGAATACTCGGGGCTTGCAGGTGCTGGTGAGCTCTGTCTCATCCATGTGTGCCCACAGAAATCCTGTGGTGTCTGCAGCAGCTGCTGGGTGCCCTAATTGTAACAGACAATTTGCTTAATGTGGTGAGACTGTGCCTCTCTTTGAACAATTCATATGGAATTTTAGAAGTTTCCATGCTGAGAAAGGAACAGTATTAAACTTCATGACTGGGATAACATTTTGAACTTTTCAAGTCTGGAAATTGGTGGGATGTGAGAAAGGTTTTACCCCAATTCAGGTCAAGGATTTATCCTATGTTTAAGTTTTGTTTGGGAATTTTTTCCCAAATTCTTCAATATTTTTTTTTCTTCCCAAGGAGAAAATGTCATCTGAAGACAACACAATAGGTCCTCCTTTGTCTTAGTATCACTGGTGATAAGAAATCACTGGACTGAAATTAACAGTGTTGTACAATTATTTCTGTAGTTGCAGGAATCATTATGATGCTATTGACTTTAAAAGAACACATACATACCCAAAGGGAAAATTTAGCACAGATTTAATTAGAGCATTGTTTTGAGGTCAAAATTTGGTTTGAGGATAAACTTGGCTTAAGGTACCTGGTATCTTTTCCAAATAAATATAGAATGATGTACATTGCAAAAGCAAGGGAATTTTTTTATTATTATTCTGAAGAATTAAATCTGAACTATAAATGACTGTTCTATTAATGTCTATTTTAAAAATAGTCTTTGTTTAAAAATACCTACTGAATAGAAATAAAAGATTTTGCCACTGAATTTCTGTAAGGAGCACAATATACTCAAGAGACTATAAATTAGCAGGTACTACTTTGTCACATTTATAATGTATGAAAATGTCATTTCACAGGGACAGGCAAAGATGATGAAGGATGGAAAGGTTTTCAGAGTTATTCAAGAGAACTGCTGGGATCCAGAAGTACGGATTAAAGAGATGGACCAGTCAGGTACCTCCATGAAGGAACTCAAATCCTTGTGCTTCATTTAGAATAACAACTTCTCTGTCAGTCCATCTGAAAGTGCTCAACAACAGTATTAAAAAAAAGAGGGTTTAGCCTACTAATTCCTTGGTTTAAATCTATTGACAGTCATTGGAATGCTTTTGATATTGATAGATTTAAATAAAGCATTGATATGTTTTATACTCAGAAGGAACCTGAGCCCACAACTTTGCTCATTCTCAGTAGCAATTTATTCCCCACTAGAATTTATTAATTTTGGTAGGATTTAAGACACTAAGGAACTCATTCACAAAAGTAAGGATGACTGACCCTGCACTTGAAATGGCACCATCCATTCCAGTTAAAACGTGATTCATGTAAAGGAGGAGGAAGCCCTTTCATTTTTGTCCCAAATATTAAAAATATTATTTTTACACATAGGATTTCTTGTATGTCTGTTTCCTTTCCTAATACCTTCTTTCTGTTTAGCCAAATTGCAGCTTCATTCCGTGTTTTTGCTGGAGGACTCTGAGTCTAGACGACTGGCACAATTACTTTGTCAGAAAAGGGAATTTTACTCATTTACAAACTTAACCAGATGCCAAATTTGCAAATTTATTTTTCATCATGTTACATGCAAGCCACTAATTAAGGTTGGTAAGATGGGAGACTGAGGATGAGGGAAAGAATTTCTAGGCTGATCAATTATTTTTGCTATTAACATTGTAATTCCAAATTACTCTCATAAGAGAAATATTATGTTACTAAAGATGATTTTTTCTTAGATTGAGGCCTGAATAGATTCCTACACCAGTTTCCCAGCAGACACAACCTGAATATCTTCAACTTTTCATAAGGAATAAACACCTGAATTGCTTAAAAGAGCAGATATTGTACAAAGAGCAGATATTGTACAAAGAGCATCTTTATGATTATTGTTTCCTCCTCTCAGGCCTTATTGCCCTCGACAAGCTTATGAAGGAGGTTGTAGCCAGCAGGAAGTTGGTCTCTTCTCCAAGATAATTAGTAATAAACAAGAAGAAATGGCCTGAACTTGCACCAGGGAACGTTTAGACTGGATATTAGGAAAAATTTCTTCACTAGAAGTGTTGTCAAGCCCTAGAACAGCCCTGATGCAGCCCCCATCCCTGGAGGGATTTAAAGGATGTGGTGCTTGGGGGTGATTCAGTGGTGGGCTGGGCAGAACTGGATTAATGGTTGGAATCAATGATCTTAGAGGTCTTTTCCTAAATTATTGTGTGTTTCTGTGTTAGGAGATACTCTGGGTTATTCTTCTTAGGGAGGTTGAGTGCAATACACAACATAGGCTAGCTTGGGAACTCACCAGGCAAGGAAATTTATGTAAATACAATTTAGATAATTTTCATTTACTTCATTTTCACCTTGGAAAAGCAGTATTTGAAACTCCAGCCATTAGAACATTTAATGGGAATGCCAGAAAGCCTTTGCAAACTCTGAAATATGCTCTTGTCACAGAATCATAGAATCATGCCTTGACTAGACTAATGTTTCTCTGAGTTAGCTCAGGGATTTTGGGGATTACCAAATCACTCAACTACAGAGTGGATCATAAATAGCCTTTGGGCATCCTTCTCTTTCAGATATTTCCCTCAGCACTAATGGCAAGTTTCTACAAAACAGTTCTGCCCCACATATTTGTTGTAGACAAAAGGAAATCACAGGAGGATATTTTTTTTTCAAATTTTTGCAGCAGCTCTCCAGAAAAGAAAATGCATCATGAAAGCAACATCACAATATTTCTTCATGAACTAAACAGTGCTCAGTTGGTTTAAAAAAATCAAAATCTGTATGTTACAGCACCATCTGGTGACTTGTGCCCTAAAAATGTCCCTTTTTATTACAGCACTCCAAACATACAGGCATCACCCAATTAATTATGTTGGGGGGAAAAAATGGCCTTGGTGTATTTCATTCTTTCATCCTTACTGCTCAGCTAATGATAAATATGGACCACATTTATTCCTTTTTTGGTTTAGAAAGCTGTAGCTACTTCAAAGACTGCTTTCTCTTATACAGGCTGAGATGGATTATACCCCAAAATTTAACCTCCAAAGATGGCATAATTTTGGGGCAAAGATGCAAGGAGTCTCCCAGCTGAACAAAACTAGAATCAGTCACTGAAATGTATTTTTAACTTAGAGAGATAACTTAGAGCTTGGATGCTAAAAGGCTTTGTTTGTGCAATGCCCAGGAAATCTTGCCATAGTAAGAAATGGTCTCCAGTGGACCAACGAGACTCAATTAGTTCTCCTAATCATATGTCCTAGGTCTAATTGGTGTGCATACTTCTGTCTTGATCCACTCAATAAAACAAGCTATCCATGTAACTCAATAAAACAAGCTGTAAAAGTAATTAACATCACAGCTCTGTGACACAAATCATCACAATTTTGTTTGAGAAAATATATCAGTTTGTCCTAACTGCCTTTCCTTGTTATTTTCTCCTTTTGTAAAACCCTCTGAAGAGGATAAAAAAGTGGAGGCTTTTCTGTGCTGATCCTTCTTCCTAAAGTTAATGTCTAGGAACAGTCAGCTTGGAAATGTACCTTTAAAGTTTATGTTCAATTTGCTCAGAAGTGTGATAATGGACTGAAAGCAGATACAATGGCTATTGTGGAAAACATGGAGAATGTTCTCAACAGACTGATCAAGTGTCCATATTGGTGGATGATCCAGCTTGGATAATTCAGTATTTATGGAATTTTGCAGACCTAATCCTTACCCCTGAACCATCACTGCTGTACATAATATTAATCAGATCTTGTAGAAATCTGAGTCAGCTTCTCCTCTTGTTTCCTACTTAACTTCTGAGGAGGAGGATAAATAATTTTAATCATTCAAATGTTTTAGCAAGTCATTGTCTTAGTGTTTTCCTAGAGTTCATTCTCCCAGAATATTTTTCTGCTATCTTTTGTTCTGGTAGTTTTACTACTGACAACCAAGTTAAAATTTTTAAAGCATGACAAGATATGTGCAAAAATATTATAAACAGACCTAAAAAGAGCCCCCAAAGTGAAACAGTTTTGCATGTAACTATTTTGTTAATTCCTAATTACTGTTTATTGGGGTTTTTGTTTGTCTGCCAGGTTTGTTGTTTTCACTCCAGTAACCTGTCAAATACAATGTTATGATTTAGATTTGTGTTTGGGCAGAAACAAAACAACATGGACCTAATAATTCTTTTTATTTTTAACATCAAGGTTATTTCTGAAATCAGGCAGATTTTTTTAATATTTATAACCTCAGTAGTCCAGACACATGATGAATGAAACCTAACATAATATAGCTTTGGGGAACACTTGGGAAAACATTGTTTAACAACCATTGTTAACATACTGTTATTTATCTTTGGGTTTGTTTATTTATTTATTTAATATATATGACAAATTAACCCCAAAGTAAACTTGAGTTACTCCATTCTGTTTGGTTAATGTCAGTTTCATTCATGTGGGAGTAACCCTAAATTGCTATTTTAATTGTTTGTACATGTGCATACTAAATCCTTCTAAAATCAAAAAAACTAATTTCACAAATTTTCTAGTATAAATATGGTAGTGTTCTTTCTTCCTACATAGCAAAAATATCTAAATCCTAATAAATTGATACACTGAGGTTTATTGCCATGATCCTTAACTAAAATAATAATAATAATAATTTCTCTATGTCACTGTTAAATCAGTCTTTCATATCATTAAAGCTTTTACATTCTGCCTCTCAAACCAAAATACATTATTGTTTGTAACATTTTATCAAAAACAGACAACAAAAAAGGAGCATTAATATTTGTTTTTTTCTTACTCAGGAGTCACCGTCCAAGTCCTGTCCACAGTCCCTGTAATGTTCAGCTACTGGGTAGGTTCCAACGAAATATAAATACATAAATAAATACATATATATATAAATATATAAATATATAAATATATAAATATATTATTGTATTATTGTGGTATTATATATATATTATTATATATATAAATATATCGTCATTCATATGTAGCAACATTTTTAAAGTACAGAAGTGTCTTCCTACAAATTGAAGTGGTCACTGGAATTGTTCTGCTGTGAAAGCAAAGAGGCAACAAAGAAGTTCAGGTATGAGAAGATGTGTGCAGGATGTCCTGGCAAAGCTCCACAACTGAGCTCACACAGTGAGAAAAGATGAAATAACAACTGAATTTCTTCTGGGGGCCTCTGGGGGCAGCTGAAACAAAATATGAGGGACAAAATATGTACAACATGAATCCATGGTTAGCAGACACACATATGTACACCTTCTATGAAATACAGACATCAATCAGTATTTTCTCAGAGAAAAAAAAACAAGGCATAAAAGATGGATTTGTGGCCTTGTCCCGGTTTCTTTTAAATGTGGCTTGGGACTCATCAACCTAGAATGCTTTGAATCTTAAAATTCAGGAGCAAATTTAAGTTCCTGTGTTCTCCACATGGTGATCTTGAATGCTTCAAAGAAATAAAGCAGGCTGAGGATATAAATCATAGCAAAATGCTCTTTTAAATGCATTCTGACTGTGACTATTTAGCAATGTGTACAGGTCAAGATGTTTATATGTAAATGGATTTGTGCATTAAGAACCATTGTGTTAAGTCCACATATAAGAAATACTATTGATAATCAGAATTCCCTGTTAGTAACATCCCTTCAAAATTTTATTCTGGTATCTAAGGGAATATTTTCCATTAAATATATATTGGGAGGAAAAATACAGAGATTGATTGCATGGATATTGCACTTCCTTACTAGAATTATGGATGTTATCTCCTTCTAAATGTTAGAGAAGTTTGCTCGAGTTTTCTCTGTAGAATTCACATGCCCCAGCATCTCACATTTCTTATTTTTATTTCTTCAGCTCCAGTAATAGGAGAGTAAATATTCATTGCTATGTATGAAAATTATATACTGAGGTTTTTGCACTGGGATAAACAAAACCAGGGGACTCCTTTCCACAAAACACCAGGTACTTATGTGCATCAGCAACCTGGGCCTTATTACACTCATCCTGAGCAGTAAAGGCAACAGCAGCTGATAAAATATTCAAAAGAAAAAGCAGAACTGCACCCAGAGGTTTTAAAGTGAGGCAGAATTCAGCCCTAGTGGTTTCCAGCTATTCAGAACTTTAAAGCAAATTTGGGTTCAAGCCCTATCAGTGGTTTGCAATGACATTTATCCAATAACTTCCAAAGGTGATAACATTTGAGAGATGCATTTCAATGTACTGTTCTGCTTTCTATCTTACCAGGCCAAACCTCAGGACACTTTAGATCTCGCCCAGATATTAAATAATGACTTAGCTGCCACGGTAAAGAAGTACCCCAGGAGGTTTGTTGGGCTGGGCACGTTACCTCTGCAAGCCCCAGACCTGGCTGTGAAGGAAATGCATCGTTGTGTGAAGGAACTTGGATTTCCTGGAGTGCAGATAGGATCTCATGTCAATGAGTGGGACCTGAATGCCCCGGAGCTGTACGATGTTTATGCTGTGAGTAGCTGCTGCTTTCCTTCTTTGGGGGAATTCTGTGATATGGAAATCTGTCTAAAAATATCTTGGAGCACATCCAGTCATCATTTGAGCCTTCTAATTTGCTTAGTGATTAGAGACTCAGCTTTAATTGTAAATTATTATTCTTTATAGGCTATAATGGCAATAACACAACATAT
Source organism: Cisticola juncidis (assembly GCA_013400215.1). Classification (NCBI taxonomy): domain Eukaryota; kingdom Metazoa; phylum Chordata; class Aves; order Passeriformes; family Cisticolidae; genus Cisticola; species Cisticola juncidis. Next base: position 115,112 of record VXBR01011201.1, on the reverse strand, counting down.
TCTGAAACATATTTTATAATTTTATTTTATATTATATTTTATAATAATTAATAACAAATTTCATTTTATTACACAAGTTCTCACTGTAGATCTGCCTTCATGATTTGTGAAGATAAATGCAGTATCAAATAAAGCATTTCTGTTATCTCTGCACTGTTTGCATTTGAGTTCAAGTTACTGCATCCAATCCCATTGAAATAATTGATCAAACTCCCTGAGATTATGAGATACCTAAAGCACCAAAGTACCACACAGAACTACTTAAACAGGACCAAAATTTCCAAACTGAATGTATTGATTATCAAATGGATTAACAGATAGCATTTCTTAAATAGCCTGAGGTCCAGATGAGGTGGTCGTTTGTTTAAATTAGGGATTTAATCAATGTCCATTCTGAATCTGTTTCTCAAGTTATTAGAAATGTCAGCTTGGAACTGGTTCACAGAGGTTATTTTGCAGGGTGCTCAATCTATTCAGAAACTCTGTTGGTGCAGCAGCTGGTCTGTTTGTTTTTATGGCCACATACAGTCAGATATCCACCTCTGCTCTTGGAGATGCCCACATTCATGGAATCACAGCGTGGCTGGGGTTGGGAGGGGGCTCTGGAGGACCAATCCCCTGCTCAAGCAGAGTCACCTACAGCCAGATCCAGGACCATGCCCAGGTGGCTTTTAAATATCTGAGAGCATGGAAACTCCACAATCCCGCTGGGCAACCTGATCTCCAGGGAGCCTTCACTCCTCAGGGCCGAACAGTCCCAGTTCCCTCAGCATTTCCTCACAGCAGAGATGCTCAGTCCCTTCATCATCTCGGAGGTCTCTCCAGTAACTCCATGTCCCTGCTACTGAGATCCCTCTCTTGTTCTGGGATCTCTCTCTCATACTGTACATCCCTCAGCTTGTGTTTCACACATGTAGGAAGTAACCCCTTTCATTTTTAGAAACATCTCTGGATAATGCAGGTTATGAAATTGGGCTGTATTGGATCATGAACTTTGCCAAACTACCAGGCCAGTTATTGAATTGCTATTTTTACTTTACAAATGTAGATGGCAATTCTTCTCCACCATACAAAAGCTGCAGCTTTTATTTATGCATGTGTGGGTAAATAAACCCAAATTTTTCGAATGTGTGATAATCTCCTTAGCAACAAGAGCATGTCCAGAAATACATCTGACAAAACGAAGCTGTTGAATCCTGGTTAAGCATATGAATGGCTCTGATGACTGTGTATTTAAATTTAAGTACACAGTTAAATTACACAGTCAGAGTCAGCATCAAACACTAGTCTTCTGTTTTCCTTTCCAAAGATGTCAGGAGTTTTGGAAGATTTACCATACTTGTGTAGAGATGGATTACTGACCAGAATACAGCCAGATTTTGAACTCTTACAAAGGATTAGGAAGATTTTTAATTTTTTTAAAGCCAGGCAGAGGGTCAAAGGGGACAAAGGTAGTGCCACTCAGTGAAAAATTCTGAATGCAGCTGGAACAATTCTGCAAAAGCATCCTCAAATGATTCTGTAATACATTATGGGAATTCATTCTCATATGTGTAATGAAACCAAAAGAATATTTGCTTGAACTGAGTTTTATACTGCAGGATGGCTGAAAAACATAGCTGGAAAAGCATTTTTGTACTGCATTATTCTGAGAAACTTGGTTTGCTAAAGAGATGTTATCATCTATGCTTGCAGCCCTGTAGTGACAGGAAGGGCTGTGAAACTAAATGAGGACTTCAGAATATGGCCCAGAGGAGAAAATATAACTAACTATTGCTTATAGTTCTTATTTGTGGGCCTATTTTCATTCCTAGTACTACTGCTCAGTACAGATTTACAGCTCATTGAAAAGCATGACTAAGATTTAAGATGCATTTTGCTATGACTAGTCAAGATTTAGACTTTTTCCTTTTGCTGCAGGCTGCTGAGAAATTGAATTGCTGTCTCTTTGTGCATCCCTGGGACATGCAGATAGATGGGAGGATGTCCAAATATTGGTTTCCCTGGCTAATAGGTAAGTGTATATTTACTCTGCTTAATCTCCATTTATGAACTGGATTATGCCCAGGAGATTGTTGCCAAGTAAAATACAAGTACAGAGAAAATTACATCGTTTTTCTGTCAAACTTCCTTTTTTTTAAAATCTGCTATTGTGATTAAGTCTGTTGTGTAAACTCAGCAGTCATTTGTTTCTAATCTCATTGAGTTTTTCTTTCAAACACTTGGAATTAAAATTATTCAGCACCAGACTAGCAACAGAATATAGTATTCTCTTTTGCCCTAAATACAAAGAGCAGATAACAAGGAAGAAATTAATCATCTCAGGAATGAACCCCTCAAAAATAACAGGAGTAAATAAAGGAGTAAGCAAAACCAAGCATTACTTCCTAGAACTTGTTGGGTTATTTCTCAGAAACAGGTTGATCAGAGAGGAAATAAATCTAACTTTATATCAACTGTAGCTGAAACAACATGTACTTTTGAAGCTCTCAGTAGATGCAGGATATTATCTATTTTCCATTTTTTCCCTGTTTGATAGGTGAATCATAACGCTGAATAACAGGAGCAGGGTTATTCTGATACCCAGAAATGTTTAGACCTGATTCTACCCTCATGTATTTTGTTCTGTGTTGGTTTGTTTTGCATGGTTTTGCACTGCCACCAGTTCTAAAAAACATGCACAGCATAGCTATAATACACATCCTGCTTGGAAAATCTTGCTGTCCCCATCACCAGTGCATTATCTTGAAACAATATCAATTAATCTTAATCAGAGCAGGCTCAACAATAAAGATCTAAGAAGGAAATAAAATTATTGAATTTACTTAAGTATAAATAGACTATTTTCTTACTAAGCCTAATAATGCTTTGCATCTGAGTGTATGGTAAAATGTTAATAAAAATAACCTTTTGAGCTGGATAGATGTTGTTTTTCCCATAAATAGGAGGAATTGAGATCCTAATTTCAAGCTGCATGTCTGAAGTCAGATGTCTAAAATGGCATGATATTCTGAATATGTTGGGTGTGCTCAGAAACTGAGGCCTGTTGTAGGAACCTCAATTCCTAATCTGTTTGTAACTGGGCATCCAACTCAGCCAGGAGCAAAGAGAGAGACAGGTTAGCTCTAAACTGTAGGATCTGGCATCATGTGAAAGGCAAACCCCAAATCTGTGTTGGAATATCCAGCAATGTATCTGCCCCACTTTCCACACAAAAGCAACCCACAAGCAGAGGTGAGAACACGCCCTGGTGTATCCCAGACTTGTCTTTGAGCAAGGATAATGGGAATCAGGCCTGTGGTTGGTATTTCAGGACATAATTCAGCCTGTCTGTCACCTGTCCTGGTGGTACGGAGTAAAAACTGGACTTGGAATTCAGGAGACCTTCGCTTCCAGGCCTGTGTCTTCATTTCAGTTAATTTGAGTTCAACTCCCTGTCCCTCCAGTAGAAATAATGCATGACCTTTGGCAGCTGCCCTGCAGCTCTTAATTTTTCAGTTGGCTCAAGGCTAATGGAATAAAATTAAATAACATTTAAAAACCAAATAGGAAGTTTAAAAACTAAAACTCTTACACAATTAAGATGTTTTTCTTCTTAGGCATGCCAACAGAAACAACCATGGCCATTTGCTCCATGATTATGGGAGGAATCTTTGAAAAATTCCCTAAGCTGAAGGTTTGCTTTGCACATGGAGGTGAGTGAGTAGTGCACCATGTGAAACTCCTGTTCTCTGGCTGAGCATGGCACAGTTGTATTTTCTGGTATCTCAGCTAATGGGGTCCCCACGTGAAGCCTGCCACCAGCTGAGCACTGGCACCCCAAAGAAGAGAGCCTGACAGAAGAGCTGCTTTTATGAACACACTCTGCAGGGTTTGAACTGGTGCAACAGCCTTTAAGGGAAACAAAAAGGAAGGGGAGGTAGCAGGTGGTTTAAGGAAAGGGATGAGGAAGCAGCAGGAGGAATCTGGGCATCACAGTAGTGAAGAAGTGAGAAAAACAGAGAAAGAAGCTAATGAAGGTAAAGCAATAAAAAAACACTGGTGCAGAGCATTTTTTTTCTAAAGAGCTGACAGGAAAATTTACAGATCTTTGGTGATAAGGTGGCTTTATTCCCTTCATATCTATTTTCAGCTTATTAAAAGTTATTTAAAATTCCTTCTTGCAGGTGGAGCTTTCCCATACACAGTGGGTCGAATCTCCCATGGATTCAACGTGCGCCCTGATTTGTGTGCCATGGATAACAAGGTGGATCCAAGAAAATACCTTGGCTCATTCTACACAGACTCTCTGGTCCACGACCATGGGGCACTGAGGCTGCTAACAAGTGTAGTGGGAGAGGTGAGTTTTAGTGCTTCCAGGAGTGGGTGAGTCATTTTCCAGGAAATAGCAAAAGGAGAAGAAGAAATCAGGAAGAAGACAGTGTCACCCAGAGAAATAAACTGATGGGCTTCTGCCATGTTGATAATCCTTTTACCATATGGATTTATTGAAATGGTGGGTTTCATCCAAGAAATCATGCACTGTCAACCTTAGCTCCATCCTTCTCTCAGCTTGTTTAGGATGAAGCAAAGACTGCTTCAATTTGGAGCCTGGTTTTCAAGTGGCTTAATTTTCAAATGCAAGTGCATGCTCAAAGAAATCAAATTATATTTCCACTTGGGAAGTTATAGACAGAAAAAAAATCTGTCATAAGGAAAGCTTTAATGAGTATCTCAGAGAGACAATTAATCATTATGGATTTACAGAAGTATTTTAGTTGTTCATAAAGAAATCTTTGTACTTTAGCAAACCACTTAAATGAGGTACAGCATGGGACAGAAAAATCTTACAACATTCAAATAATCCCTTCTCATTTAGTAAATGCTCAGGAAGGGATTGAAGATGACATCCCTCATGTCAGCTTCCAGTGGATCACTGCAAATCAACAGGATCCCTGTCTTTGTGCCTTGATCTCTGCACCTCACAGTGTCTGCAGCCAGAGGCAGACACCTCCCAGATGTCAAATCAGAAATGCAAACTCTGACAGGCATTTTCTTGTCCCAACAGCTGCAGTCCTGTTTCCTGTACATCAGTGTCCAGGCTCACATGGCATGGAGCTGTTGCTGCCATCAGGGCCTCCTGTATGACCAAAGTTCACAAACACCACTCAGCTGATTGGGTTTTTTCTACCAAAAACAAAAAAAAAAAATCTGTTGTTTTCCCGTTTTCCTCTCTAATACTATGAACAGGTTACTGCAATAAATCTGCACTAGAACTGGTACAGAAGTGACTTGCCTAGGCCAGAAAAAAACAGCAATGCAGCACTATTGCTTTCTTTATTGTGGTACTCTGAGCTCAGGTATCACAGTTTAAAATCTGTGATTTTCAGTTGGTGCTGCACAGGAAGTCTGTAACTTTGGGAATGGACTTCTGCCTGCAGCTCCCCTGCAGCACTTGTGCCTGTTAGAAAACTTTGAATTTGAAGATTCATGGAAAATTCAACCATGTGACAGCACAACTACATCTTGAAACAATAGTATGGAAAGTTTTTTGAAGTGTATATGTTTGTACAATATAGTAACACTGCAGCTCTAAGGAGTGGAGACAGAATATCTTTTTTGTTAAACCCACCCTGAACCAAAAACAGACTTTTGGAAGGACCCCCATAAAATGTGCAAAGAAACTGCCATGGAACCCAATTCCACTAGAAACAAGCAAGATAAAACCCAGGTCAATGTCCTCAAGAAAGATCTGCTAATAAGCTGTAAGTACAGGAAAGTTCTGATAACATCAGTTATCAGATATTAACTCATGTGGTATTTGCCATCTCTGTCCCAGGGATTAATTTTAGGCACCAGATGGGTTACTAATAAAATACCAGGGCACTCCCTCTCAATACTAATTTCTTTTAATTTCTGTTACCAACCTCTAAATAGCAAATATATCATGGCCCACAGCCCAGTAGTTTTTGATATGCAGTATTTTTTCAGTCTAACTGTAGCTTAGAGTAAACAAGTTGGTTTTTTACAAGAGATTTAAAAAATTTACTCTGTGTGAGGTGCATGTCCATTTTATAAGACACCCAAAGGCTTATGGAGTAGCAGTTCAATACTTGCCTCTGTTACCTCCTTTCCTGAGAATCTCCCCAAATCCAGACCACCTTCATTCTAAGTATATTTTGTTCCACATGCAGTTCTAGTACACAAGGATGAGTCTAGCTCTTGAATTTTAAATTGCCAGTGCAAGGAGAAAAGATCACTCACCCATTTCCTTTTACTCATTTTAAAATGTTGGGAGCCTTGTTTTGCCATTGTTAGAAAGACCTTGGTAAATTAGCAGCTGTGTGACTCAGCCTGGATGAGACCACGGATCCTTTTTGTGATTTGAATCTGTTAAACTGAACTGCAGGTGTCAAGAGCAAAGCAGGAGGGAAAGTACAACAGGGTGCTGAATCCATTGCTGAAGAATTGAAGGTTTGAACTTGTGTCTCACACAAGTCTGAAGGCACTTCTGCTTTGGAGTCAGCTTTGCATCTCATGGCTGCTCCAAACTATGGCTGCTGAGGGAAAGCTGCTGTCTTTGCACCACACTTTAATTTCCCTATTTTTCATCCTAAGAACCCACACATAGACTTTGGTCCTTAATTTTGATTAGTCTTTGCAACTGGAATTTAGTTCTTTGAGGAGAGAGATATTACGGACTGTAATTTGATAATCTAAAAGTCACTCAGCATTAGCCTCTCTGGTATCTTATTTATTTTGTCAATAGACTTTTAAAATTAAGAGTCTTAACACAATAAATTTGGCCAGCATAGTACACAGGATGTTGGTGTCATCTTTAATTCTCCTCTGAATATTTTCACTCACACAATGTGACATCAGGTGCAATCCCAGTGCTGAAAAGTCGTGAGTCAGATACCAAAAACATAAATGTCTTTTATACTCAGGAGAACTTTCTTTCTCTTTTCAATAGCCTGAGGCATCTTGTCCTTGAAAACAAAAACATTCACATCACGATTTCAAACTTTACTTTATAACCATGGAGATTCAAAAGTTCCCTCTTTTTCTAAGGAAAGTTGACATTCTCACATAACACCCTTCCATGAGTCAAATGCTTAAAGAAACACCAAACACCTCAGCGCTTTCAGAGCAGTCATGTGTTGGCAGAGCAGCACACAAGATTAATAAATGCTGGGCTAAGAAAAATGTGATGGAGTCTTGAGGCTGCCACTGTAACTTTGTGAGCTGGAGGTTTGAAGTAGGCCAGGTCTCCAGAGAACAGCTCAGAGCTGTGCAGGAGGGGCAGCAGTGTGAGGGAAGATGTGCTTGGACATGGCCTTGTGTCCCTGGGGAGCAGCCACTGCCTGTGCCAGCGTGTGGCGTGCTGGCCTTGAGCTGATCAGTGTCAAAATGCACTGACAGCTGTGATGGGTCATGTCCATTTAATCCCATCCCTTCTTAGTGTGGGGTGCAGGTTAATTGGGGATGGAAGCACAAATGAGCATTTCTGAGAAGAATTTTGTAAGAGTGAGGAGTCGCTGCAGTCCTTCACTCCCCCCGTGATGAGGTAGCATGAGGTGAATACAAATAAACACCAAATCCCCAAGGTTGCTGCTATAAAAAGTGAAGAACTGGGCTGACATGGGATTAAATGATTCAGTGCATCTCTGCAAAAACTTGCCCATGGTGATTCCTCCAGAGCTATCATCCAAAGGCTGGCCAGAAGTTGGGGCTGAACTGACTGTGGCGTTCTAGACTTTTTTCAGGTGTATCACGGTAGTAAGAAAGGTGGATTGAAAGAATTCGAGGCAAATACAATTTTTCCTTATGTCAGAGGATGAAGTCGTGCTTAAAGCTTTTTGAGATTCATTTTCAGATTTGGGTCCTCATTACTGTGAAAAAAGTAGTGCTGAATAGCAGGGTCCACTGAGGTTAATCATTAGCCCCATGTACCTCTCTAATAGGAGAGATGTGCTAATTAAGGAATCGACCTCCAAGTCTTCTAGGGAAAATTGACTTTGCTGATATGATTTGGAAGAATATAACAGTACTTCCCTTATGCTAGGAGCATTGTTCATCTGCAGAGGCTTCACAGCCCTCCTCTGAAGCTGATTGCTGAAGACAGGTACTGAAACCCCCATTTTATAGATGGGTACAAAACTGAAGCTCAGAGGGTACAAATGAACAGCCTAAGATCACTGGGAGCACAGCAAGAATGCTGCTTCTAAATTTTTCTTACTCATTTACTGCTCTTAATTTTACTACTAATGAATAGATCCAATGATTAGATGTGAAATAGAGGGAAAAAACATATCTACATTGAGAGGAAAAGAAAATATATATTATTCCAGTGAGGATGTGGGATTTCTTTCCGGTTTACTATATAGGAGATGTAAATAAGAATATACAAACCTTCCTGTCTTACATGACTTGCCCTAGTAAACAGATGGATATATTCTATGTTTCCTTCTCTTTTACTTAGAAATCCACTTTCTCTTATAAACCTGATATGGTTTTTAGTTGGGTTTTTTATCATAAAACACTTCATATTTGTTTTTTCTTATCTGAATAAAACATTTTGGTATTTCATTGAATATTATAAATAAAATAATATATTTAGCAGCTTCAAAGTACACACGTCCAAATCTATTTTGTTTAGTCTACGCTCAGAACTGGATTTATTAGACAGAGGGTATAAATTTTCTGATGTTAATCTTATGTTAATTCTTCTATAATAAATTAGAACACAGGACAGAACATAGGACAGAACAATTGAATGTGTCTCTTCTGTTTAGATTTTGGGTGAAGGTTTGTGTAGGTTCTTTCAGAGACTTTTGGGTGACATCTAGTGGAGATTAAATTTTTTTTTAAAAAGCATTTGACAAATAAGAAAAACAAACCATCTCAGGAAATAACTGAACGGTGTTTTCTTCACCCTATTTCAGTATTGAACTCTGGTAACGGAGTTATTATAACAAGTGTCCAAAATTCATCATTTCAATTTCAAATCCATGAGACATTTAAAAACATACATTTTTCATGGAAACTGTGGAGTTTTTTTCAAATACTCCTGCCTGCAGGAGATGAAGCCTAAAGGAAAACAGACTTTTGATAAAATCAAGAGAACTGACAGTGTGCACTCTCCAAGGTGATAAAATGGGGAAATATCATTCCAGAGGGAAAATGAGCCTGTAACAATTGAGGATCTGCTCATTCCTTTTCATCTCTGATAACAGGGATGTTGCACACAGATTTTTATTGAATTTTCTTTTCACTGACTTACTTTCAGAAACAAATCATCTCATGTCACCCATATTTTCAGGTACATGTTTCAAACCCTCAGTTAATATCCAGGCCCAGCCAAAGACAGTGACATTTAAAAAACCCGCAGAGTTCCAGAAATATATGAGATTTTGTAAATGAGATTTAGGTTTTGTTTACTGAAGTTGAAAACCAGTTAAATTAAATTAAATTAAATTAAATATTTTTTTAATTGAAGTATTTGTAGCAATTTTCACTGTCATGTTTTCAGTAGTACCCTACTGCATTTCTACATCTTTTAAAGTAGCACAGAGAAGACAGATTTTATTGGTTTGTATTTCTTATTAAATATTCTTCTCACCCATTGATAATATTAAATTTGTGTGGGTGTATTTAGCCAAAAATTTCAAAATCAGAACTGCAAATCCAAGCATCATTTTTGAATTTAGTGGAGATTCTTAAAGAAATCTATTGAAAAGTCTCACACACATTTTGTACTTCACACAGCAGTGCAGAGATGGAATAAGCAAGTCAAAACTCAGAAAGAATTCTGTGTATCCTTCATTGGCCATTTAATTATGGCAACACTTAACCAAGATTAATCATTGCAGCTCAGGCAGCCTCTTGCAGAGGCTGTTAGCTTTCAAATCAGCACCACAGGACAGAAAATCAGTCTGAGTAGGAAATGTGTTTTAGAAATGTTTTTTTTTAAAGCATTTAACAAGTAAGAAAAATAAACTATTTCAGCAAATAACTGAATGATATTTTCTTCACCCTATTTCAGTACTGAATTCTGGTAACAGAGTTCAAACATTATAACAAGTTCTGACTGTGTTTTATTCACCCAGGCAATAGACACTCATCCCACAGGCTTGGGATTTGCATTTTCAACTTTCTGCTTATCAGAATTAAAATACCATAACTTCAGTTAGACACACAAAAATGATTAATAAATAACCTGCATTTTTTTCCAAATAAAATTTATCCAAAAGACTCTTGAATCATTGTTTTCAAGCTTTGTTCTTTTCTTAGTGGAAGTTACAATCTTCATATTCACTTTCATAATTAATCACTCCAACATATACATGTAATTTCTTGTACTTCATTATACATTCCAGAAAGCATGTGCTTTATTGTTTATTAAAAAGAAATTTAAAATCTGAAAAAATTAACTTACTAGTTTAAAATATAATATGAATGTTACTATACTATTGTATCACATTAATATTAATCTTCTTTAAACTGTATTGTTTAATGTTACTACAAAATGTACAATTTTGTTTTATTACCAGGACAAAGTTATTTTGGGGACAGATTACCCTTTTCCACTTGGGGAACTGGAACCTGGAAAATTGATTGATTCAATGGATGATTTTGACCATAAACTGAAGGTATGATCTTCACATTTGAGGGGGTTTTGCTCCTTTTTAAGTCTCTGTTTGAGACGTGAGATGAAACACTAAAAATCAGTGTAGTACCCTGATTGCTGCAAAGACTGGAAGAGGCCCTTCAGTCTCTGCAGCAGCTCCTTTTAAAGCACCAGTAAAAGCATTTGAGTTAAAGATGAGCTAAGCACAAACATATATATGTGTTTTGTTTTTACAGGATAAACTCAAGGCTGGAAATGCTCTGGAATTTTTGGGTCTTAGCAGAAAACAATTTGAGTAATTATGAAGTACTAAAGCAGCTAAACTTCACAAATAATATCCTTATATTTCTATTGGCATGTGCAGTTGCACACATGAAAAAATAAAATTGACAATTATCTGACAGTCTCCTGTTATTTCCTGTTATAAAACAAAAGCAAGGGTATTGGAAATGCATATGCACAGGTATTGCCTGAGGATTTAGGCTGGTTTTAAACAATTCTGCTTTCATAATAAAGGAGAGATTTTATATTTGCAGATGTAATAGGGATCTCTGAATTATAATCAATGCCATATTATTAGGACTTGATTCTCAAGAAGGAAAGAGCTGAGAAAATGATGTACCCACTACATTTCTGTCTCTGTTATGATGGACAAACAGAACTTGAAAGAATATTAAAACAGAATTTAAACAATGTTGATGCCCAATAAAGGCAACTTTTGCTTTTATCCACTGGTGGAAAATGCAGCTCACCCCCCTCAGCTCAGCACTGCAGGTGCACTCGTGCTTTGTCAATGTTGTGACAGGATGGAAAAGGTCTGTGTGGGGACTTCACATTTTAGCTGCCACCTACACCGCTGGGAACTTATTCATCAGAAACAATTTGAACAATATGGTTGCAGGTGCAGAAATAATGTATTTGTGTGGCTAATTCTTGGTGTGTCACTGTCACTGTCACAATAAATACTCGTGTTTGGCAACAGTATATGGGTTAATGTTCTGTTCCTCACAAAATGCTTCCCAAAAGCAAGGCTGGGTACTTTAAATGTAGAAGTGCTGATGCTCTCCCTAGCCTGAGTCCTGCTATAGGAATGGAAAGATGGTTTGATTCAGATTATTAATTGAAACAGGTTTTCATTATTGTCCAGTGAGTGCACAGGCATCCTCCTCCTCAGAGAATTTTGTACCAGTCAGAAAAATGTGAATTAGCACTCCCAGTCTTTGTTCTCATGGGAACATTGGCTGGCCACGTGTGGTGTCACCATTCTTCTGCTCAGCCTTGGAACATTGCAGCCAAAACAGACAGAAGTTGTTTTTAGCTCTGGCCAGAGCTGTCACAGACTGAACCTGAAGGATAGTGAACATCAGCAGTTCATGCTGATCACAGCCTCTGTTGGACTACAGAGAAAGCTCTGTCCTTCTTTACAGTGTCAAACCAACCCACCCCAACCCCCTCCCACCCAAAAAAAGTGGTTTATGAAGTAGTTGGACCTCAAGTAGTCAGCACTCAGAGGTTTCGAATATAAAGTTTTTATGTAAGAGGGAAAGAAGAGCCAGAAAATATCTTATTAACAATATCTATTGTCCTCAGGTTCGCAAGACTTTTGTTGACTTTTTTTATTTAAATATCCACATGCAGGCATTGAGTTTTCAGCATGAATTATTTTTCAACCAGATTGTTTTAATTAAATTTCAAAGTCAAAAGATGATTTCATTCTCATATTTCCCTTCAGTATACATGATTCTCACAGATGTTTAAACAGATTTAGGAAGAAAATACATTGTGATTCCTCCAATACATTTTAATTGGATTAATTCTTCAATTTTTTATGAATGAAGCCAGTTAAGTTAGTGAAAATGCAATGTCACATCTTTGGGGACCAAGGTCTGGAACCTCTCCAATAGCAAGAACAGTATTTAATTACCTTAACCTGTGACTAAATGGGTGATTGCAGTACCCTGCATGGGAGTTAATTAATGTGCATACCCTGCATAAATCGTATTCATTATGCACTGTCATTATTTAATGATATTCTACCTATTCTTGATATGTTATGATTTTTAAGACAGGGAGATATATATATATATGTATGTATATATATATATATATATATAATCTCCCCTCCATCTTTTTATTTCATTAACAAAGCTAACATAAAATTCTAACTGCAGTCAGATGAGAACATTCTTAATACTCCTCCACCAATTACTGCAGGAATAAAGAATCTAAGTTGAACACCCAGACTCAATGAGTTTTACACAGTGATTTAAACAATGAGGTAAAACATTGTACCTCAGTTGCTACAGACACAAAATTATGAAGTCGAAGATCAGCTAATTACACAAGAAGTCTTGGAGGTTAAATTTCCTCTGCACATGCAGGATCTTAAAGATGCTGTACATTTGGGAAGATAAGGCAAGTACTTTGTGTCTGTGCCGCATTACACATCTGTATATTTCATCAGTATTCTGTTGGGTGTAGTTCTAAGATTACAACTACTTGTATAAAATTGGCACCGAAGTTGTAGAAGAACTCATTGTGATGTAACTTAATAAAACCACTGCAGACTGGTAGGGCCATGTACCGAACGTGAGCAGAACACTCGGAGCTCCCATTTTCACCCACGGTGATCAGAACTTTAAACACCTTTTTGCGCCCTCTGAACCCTGAACCCATAAACAAACCGCTGCTGAAAATCCACATTTATCCATGTCCATGACTGTGCCCGGTGAGAACAACCTGCAGGGGCAGCACGGACAGGCTGCGATGACACAAGGTCTGTAATTTGCTTGTTCATTTCTCAATATTGCCAGCAGACAGGAATTTTCTAGGAACCGGTTGTGCATTCTAAATATTTCCTTCCTCCCTTTCCACGTCCTCCTCCCAGGCTGTTCTGTGATTTGCTTACATTAAAAAAAGGAATCCTTGCTTATAACATTTTTTAATCTTTTTTTCACTTTATCAGGCACAAAGCTATGCAGACCGAGATAAGATATGTGACCTATCGTATGAAGGAGATACGCAGTTATAGGGTGATGGGGCAATAGGATGGGTCTTCCAGGGAGGCGGTGGAGTCAGCATCCCGGAGTTGTTCAAGGTTTTCGGCACCGGGCGATGGGGTTCGCTGGTTTATAGGGTTTATAGGGTTTGTAGGAGCGCTGCTGGGCTCACCGTGGGACGGGATGACCCCAAAGGTCCCTTCCAGGCTCCGCCCGGCTCCCGCCCTCCCCCCGCAGCCGCCATGGCCGCCCCTCAGCCCCGCGGGCCACGTGACCCCGCCGCG
>VXBR01011201.1:82480-100941 GCA_013400215.1 Cisticola juncidis | reverse complement strand
CCGCGTGTGGAGGGGCGGCGGGAGACTTTTCCCTGGTGTGGGAGCCCTCCCGGGGACCCTTCCCGCTGCTCCGCAGCCCCGGCCGGCGCTCCCGCGGGATGGAGCCGTGGCCTGGAGCACAGAATGGGAGGAGGAGCCTGGCGAAGCCCCCGCGCCGCGCTCTTTGTCGGCGGGCGCGGGGCTCGGGTTCCCACCTGCCCTCAGCCGCGGTTGTGGCCGCGGCTGCGGCTTGGGGCACTTGCAAAGTAAATCCCGGTTGCCGTTTTGCCCTAAACGGGCAACTCCTCTTTAGCCATTCTTTAATGTGATTTTTAAAAGGGAAAAAAAAATCGATCAGAACAAGGCCGAACCCTCAAATCCCTTACTGAAATAGTTGGACTGGAACAAAACAAAAGGACTTGAGAGAGTGTTTCAGTGTGTGTCGCCCATTGAGGAGTTTTCGTTCCGTGGGTGACTGTGGGGAGCCTGGCGTAGGAATCTCCACATGGCCTGCGAAGCAGATGGGAGCGATACGTGTTAATATCAGTTAAAGATGTGTTAATAGTTTAGTTCTAAAGTGTCACGTCCCTTATCCATTTTCGGCTGAAGACGATGTGTTGAGAGCAGTGATTGATGAGGGAAGCGCATCGCTTTCAGTTCTTGTAGATAATTTTCATAATGTGTAGTGTTTCCTTCATTTAATCTTCCAGATCTCAGCTTACGATAAATACTGCAATTGTTTACATGCACAGGTTTTATATGCATCATTCCTTCACAAAATTTAATCGAAATGTAAGTATATTTTTATGTTTGGTAATAACATGCCCACAATTTTGGCAGTTGTGACTGAGAAGTGTTACATGCAGGAGTGTGAAGTGTGATTTGTTTTTAGGAATTCGAGCTTCTTATCAATGGTTTAGAACTTGTTTTCAACTTTAACTAGTGGCAATTAGATTTTATCTTCTGCCTTCAAAATTTAAAAAAAAATGGGTGCCATCAGCAAGCACATTTGAGATGTGTGAAGAATACATTTAGATGTTCCAAGTGTGGCTGGTGCTTATGTGCTGAAGTTTGAAAGGCTAATGTGTAGGAACACACATTTTTCTTGGTGAAGTCAGTGGAAGTTCTGGCATGGTGTGTCTGACAATGATAATACAGTTATGTGCGTTTCCATATGGATTATGTAGCTGTTTCTGAAGCAGTAAATTCCTTTAGCTAGTCGAGTCTTAAGTGGTGTAGTAAGTCATATTAGACAGGAAAAAATTTTACATCTGATGAGGTAAATCTTGCTTTACCTAATAAACTGGACATGTTGACTCTGAACATGGAATGTGTTGTTAAGAACAGAATTTTTCAGTAAAAATGCTAGCTGTTATTGAGGAATATTGTAACAGGTATGGAACTGTAGATAACAACTTGGAAATGTCAGCTTTTTTTTTTTTTTTAGTGTCCAGTAGTGGATGCAATATGTGGAAAAATAATAATGTAATAGTATAGATGCTCTTTGGGTTTGTTTGTTTTAAGGAGGAACAGTTCATAGTGGTGGTGGTTTGTCCTTAAATGTTAAGGATGAGTTTTCTTAGATCTTTTAATGACAAAATGAAAGATTGAGACTGTGACAGATGTTAGGTCCAGGTCAGAGCACAGCTTTATCTACCAAGGGGCAGACTCTTGCAAACCTTGTACTGTCTGCAGTTGGGGCAGGTACACAGTGGGGTACAAGGAGAGCCAGCTCTTCTTTCAGTCATGAATTTGTTTATTATTGTTGGCTGAGCCAATGGGCATTTTATTTGGTGCCTGTTTAGCTGGAAATACTTATTAATTTGTAGGTACATTTCAGAGGTGTATATAACTATTTTTCATGCAAAATCTGAGCCAAACTCAAATTTCCATCACCTTGTTACCAAAATAGAAGTGTTCATGCATACAAATTCCTCTTTCTCCCCTGCTGCTGCTGCTCTGCCCATATAGCTGGGGAGGCATCCTGAGTTTTCTGGGACTGTGAGTGGCTTGTAGGATTCATGAACTAGAGCTGCTTGGAGGGGACATGGCTCCAGTGCAGAGTGCAGAGCTGCTGTGTTTGTGTATGGACCCACATTCCTGTTCTGTCACCTGCTGCAGTGCTGCCTGTGCTATCAGCTGCAGGCTGTGCTGGATTTGGGCAGCAGGGAGCTTTGCCTGCTGTGTTTGGGTTTTCGTGGATACTGGGAAGTGACAGTCACTTGGAGCTGGCAGACAAAAACTATGCTTAAGTTAAGCTATGAATCTTAAAATTCACAAGCTGTGTAAGAGCAGAATTCCATGGAAACTGCAACTATTACAAGGGAGGGAAGTGTACTGTTGAATTAATTCTCAGGTAATAATGTTCAAAGTTAAAGACAAGTGGACTGCAGGCTGTAGCTCAGTGATTCTTGCTGAACTCCTTTTTGTAATTCTTAATGAGCATAAGGCCAGAGAGTGGCTTTGTGTATGGGCTGATGGGCAGGAGCATTTTCTTTTTACTATTGTGTAGGGTAAAGAGGGTGTCAGTGAATGGAGTCACTTTTAAAATACTCCAAACCATCCATCAGGTCCTCTATAGAGAAAGCAAAAGCTGAGAACTCTAATTAATAAATACTTAAATCCAGTCTCCAGAGTACTTGGCAAGCTAAGGAATGTAACAATATTCATCTCTGCAAGAAGAAAGTAGCCCTTAGAAAGGAATAGTGAGGTGCTGACAGTCTCAAAGGTAAGGCCTAGATAAGCTATCCTACAGCATATGCAGCACATCTCTAATATTTCTTTGGTGTGTGCATGTGGGGCTGTTTATCCATGGCAGGAAGGATCTGAAAGCTCAGGCTAAAAGATTAGATGGCCACTAGTCAGAATGCCTTATGATCTTCAGCTGAAAAAATGTGGCCTGTGTTGTCTTCCTTTATTGGCAGATTAATGTTTTTAGTCTAGTAATAAGTACTTGCACATTTATCATCATGTATAACTGCCAGGTTATACCAATACACATGTGTGTCATGTATGTGACATGCACTGAATTGTTAACAAACAGGGCTTCTAATGGAAGCTCAGTTGTTGGATAGATGCTGCCTTAATTTTATGGTTTGTTTCTTCAGTATAAGTTACTGCTAAACAATTTTACAGGCTTTCAATAGTTTGAGTCATCTGCAAACAGAATTCCCAACAGTATCTTCAGTCTGTGGAGACACGGGTGGCATGTACCAGTTAGTGAAGTCTGGGTTCACTGGGAATGTATTCCATGTATTGCTCTAATGGCCAAATATCCCTTTTTTGTAAAGTTACTGGGAGCTAGCAAGTCACTTATGAGTTGCTCTGGGTTACCTACAGTGTACAGGCATTTAGGGTGCACACAAGAAAGCTCAAGAGTTGTTGATGTTGCAGTCAAAGCAGGCAAAGTCCTTGCAAGGTTGCTGTGTCCCAGTGAGGGTGGAAACTTCCTTTTCCATTCCTGGGAAGCAGAACTGGAAGGTCTGACTGCTCATTTCCCTGGCTGTGCAAATGACAGGAGCTATTGTGGATCTCCTCAGCACAAATTATTTTTTCTATATTGCTGACCAGGGCATAGGAGCTTTGGGTTGCTGAGTATGAAGTTAGACTGTGCTAATATTTGTTTGTCAGGGAGCTTGCTGGCTTTTTATAGGCAGTACTAGCCTCACTATTATACTCTAAAATAGCTTAAAAATTAAAATTCTTCCGCAAATACTGTTTCTATAGTACTTGGTGTATTACACTGTTATTTAGCAAAGAGTTCTTTTAGATGCTTATTCTCCAGTACACTGATTTGAAGAACAGAGGCGGGGGGAAATCCTTCATGTGCTGGCAATGAGAGGTAAGGCATCCAAATGGTAGCTGTAGTTTTTAAATATAATCCTTAGAAATGCCCTATGGAACACCAAACAAGCAGTTGAGAATAGTCTTGATGATGTGAAGGGGTTTTTGTGACATGCAGTGGAACTTAGTGGAGAGCCTAAAGAAGGCTGCATGAGGAATTTTTTTCCTTCAAGTGAGAAGTAGGTGAGTTTTGGAGGGTGTTTTATTTCCAGTCCTTCTGCATTCCCTTCCTTGTGCCTTGTCCAAATCACAGTATTAAACAGTTGACTTTGCAGTTTTGCAAAGTTCTTGAAACTTTCATAATACGCTTCAAGCTCTAGTGAGGCTGTTTTGAGTACTTCAGTTCTGGTTTTAATATTGCAATTTAACATATTTGCTGCTTTTATTCATTGTGAGCTCCTGGTTATAATAAAAAAAATTCCTCACGGCTCTTGGAGTTCAAACTTGAAAACGCTCTTAGACTAGAAGCACTTAATGTCTTAGGCTGAACTATATCAAATCTAAAAACATACTAATATTGGCATTAGAAGGGAGAGGGAGATCTCAGAAAGCTACATGCATGGTGCTGTGTTCTGAGATTTTTCTGAATGCCTTTGTATTTACACTATCTTGTACTTTTTAAGTGAAAAAGGACTTGTACCACAGTTCCCAATGAAACTTGCTGTATAATGCTTTTGGATTGTGTTAACAAGGCTCTTATGTTTTGGGTATTTTCCTGTTTCTGTGGGACTTGGTTCTCTCAGCTAGTAATAAAGTGGGGTTTAATGTCATATACCACATGTGTTCTGAAAATTTCTCAAAGTCTTTAAGACTATTTTTGGTGCATAGTATATGATTACTCTAGATTATTTTGGTTGGTATCAAATTAAGATATTTATATATAGGAAATGTATCATTGCTTTGTCAAGTATGTTTCTTTATTTTTGGTTTTTCTACTTTGCTTGGGTTTTTTGCCATTTTTGGTAATTGGAAATGAATGAAAGCATTTGAGTAACTTTGCCAGTTATACACTTAGCAGGGTGTGTTCACTGAACATTTGTGCCAAGTGTGGAATTTTACTAGGATGTCTATTTTTCTGAATCAATACCAAGGGAGCTAAAAATAACGGCCTACTCCAAACTGGGAGTGAGAGTGCTTGTCCTAGATAAGACAAAGACCTGCAATTCTTTGGCCAGAAGCCAACCCTTCTTTTTGAAGGAAATAGTTAATTGGGCTGCACATAGATTTCTGATGAACCAGAGTTAAATGAAACTTAATCAGCTTGACTTAATTAGCCTCCAGAGCTGTGTTTTGTGTAAGGTCGTGGAGATCAGGAGTTGTGGGGAGACTTCTTGACCAGATCTGATCTGCTTCAGTGACTCAGAAGAGATCCTGAAGTCAGCCTGATGGGGCTTTTTTGGAAGGAAGCAGAACTTTGGTGCAAGTTCTGCCTCTGAAATGGAAATGTTTTCAGCCATGGCAGCTGTTGAAAATTGAGTTCTGTGAAATACATTTATGAGATATGTGAGTGGTGGTTATGCCTGTGTGTGCTGCCTGACATAATCTGCATTTTCTGCTACTTCAGAGCTGTTGATACTCTCACTTTCTGAACTCCAGAAAGTATTTCCACCGCATTGACTCTTCAAAAGTTTTATCTCCCAGTGTGAGACACATTTCAAGCAGTATATCCCTGGCAAAGGAAATTCCTTCCAAAATTTCAAATCATTACTTCAAGCAAAGGGGATGGGAACTTCTGCAGAATCATCAGAAGTATTAAATGACAGTACTAACATGGCCTTGTTCAGCAACACTTCACTTTGGGTTTTTATTTCATTTGTTCATCAGGCTTAGGTTACAAGAGTCTTAAAAAGAAAAGAGGAGTTCTTGTCTCCCTTGTAAAAGAATTTGCTCCCTGTGACTTGCTTTGGGTGATTGGTTTTTATAGACTGCAATTCTTGCTAGATTTCTCATGGCACACTACTCATTAAAGGTATTTTCTTACCAGGGTGTCAATTTTCAAGTCTGCCAACTTTAAATTTTACTTAAGATCCAAGCAGACATTTCAAAGTGATGTAAGCATGCAAAAAGTTGCATACATTTGAAAGCTTCTGAAATTTAATCCCTTAAATGTTTAATTAGTTTTTTGCCATTTTGCATATATGTAAGTTTTTATACCAAATTTTTCACTTTGGCATAAAAAAGGACTGCTTACTGCCAAAAAAAAAAAGCAAATCTGACTTTAGGGGGTTCTGCCTCCTATTTAGCCTGGTTTTATTTGGGCATTGAATGAGAAATCCAATTCGTGCACTACTTGCACCATGCATTAATTAAATACTCAACAAGCAGCTATTTCAGTCTCTGAATAAATGCCTTATACTTAATTTTACCCATTTTAATCAGCTTATGTCTAGATGATTTCTAGTACCATTTGAATTCCTGGGTAACATGGGCAGCTTTTGCATGCACAGAGAACCTACATTAAAAGTGATTTGTGGTTTGCTGAGTTCTGTCTGCACACATCAGTCACTCTAGCTGACAACAGCACCAAAATTCTACTTCACAGCTGACTCCTAGGTGATACTGAGCTGCCACCTTATGACACCTGGAGTTTGATGTGAATTTTCATCTTTAAATGTCATGTGTAGTCTTTAGTAACATTTGATATAACTGGTGTTTTACAAATCCTTATGCTTTGTTCTCCAGATACTGCTGGGCATATAGTAGAGTTTCTAAGAATATATGTGTATATATAGAGTAAAGTTTCTTTTACCCATAGAGCTTGATATAACAGGCTGTTTTTATTAAAGTACTCTGCAAAGCTCCTCACTCTTTGGGAGAATTAAATGCTAGCAGAACTTATGATCAGCTGTTTTACTGAAGAGATGGTGTAGTGACTTCCTCTGTGCAAGAAATTGGATGAACTTTCTCACAAAGTATATTTAACTTGAAACAGCCTGTTCTACTGTGACTAAGTCTTCTGGGCCAAAATATTTTTTTATGTTGAACTAGAATTAGTTTGACCTCAGACATCTTACTCACAAATGTAATTTAACATTATGCTACTCCAGTGCTGCTGAGGGGATTGCATCAGTTACAAAATAAACCATGACTAGTTATATTTTTGTTGCCTTGCATGACTTCAAAACTGAAAAAAAAAGCCACAAATCCAACTTCTTAAACCTTTTCTATGCTGGTTTAGAGTCCATAAAAATTGAAGTCCTGCTTGTAAAAGTTTAAAAATGCACCTTTTTCTTCTCCAGATAATGTCTCCCACGGCATTGTTTTTGGCTGCAAAAGTGGAAGAACAGCCTCGGAAACTTGAACATGTTATTAAAGTAGCAAATGCCTGTCTTCATCCTCAAGAGCCACAACTGGATACAAAGAGTGATGTAGGTGGAAGTTATGGTTTCAAAGATACATGGTTTGAAAGATGACATTGCAACTAATGATTTGTTACATTGTCTTGCTGGTTTATTGCTGTCTGCAGCCTAGAAAAAAAAGGGCTTTGTTTTTACATCATTTAAGTCTTTCTATTACTTAATGCAGTTTCTTAAAGACTCAGTTATTTGTTATGAAACTTGAAGAGATTGCTCCATCCTGAAATTCTTACAGCACCCACCTGGCCTCCCAGAAATGCTTTGCTGGAATAGATTGTTTGAAATCCAGACTTCAGTTAATCTTCCTGTGAAAGGCAGGCAGGTGGACCTGAAATTGTAGCAGTGCTTGTGCAGGTGGAAGAATGTAACCCCTCTGTGGGGTGTTGTGGCCTGGCAGTGCTCACTGCCTGTGCTGCTGGTGCTGCATCAGAGGCAGTGTGGGAATGAAGTTCTGAGGCATTGATTGCTGTCCTCACCTGTCTGCTTGTTCGTTTCAGGCATACCTTCAACAGGCCCAAGAGCTGGTTATACTTGAAACAATAATGCTTCAGACTTTAGGTATGTCTTTGGAAATACCTCCTGTGCAGCCAGCTTGCCATGAAGAGCTAAATACTGGACCTAAATACTGGATTTTTGATGTGCTGTTGTAGAATTTAACTGTTTTCCTCTATAACTTCTGAGCTGTGAATTTAGTTTGGTGTTAGCAGTTCTGCTGTGTTCACTGTGGAGAAGAAAGGTGTGTCTGTACTTGTGAAAGAGATGTTTCTGACAGTTTGAGTTAGGAATGTGTAGGCTTCCAAATAGCTTTTACTCCAAGTAGTAATTACATTGACATTTCTTCCCATAAGGTAAGGTGGTGTAGGAGGCTGGCTGTGTGTCCTGAAGCAGTTGGAAAGAGCTTTGTACCCAATGCTCTTCCCCGTTCTGACTTTCCATAGAAGAACATTATGTAATTGAGCAGGTGCTGACTGAACAACACAAGTTGTAGTGTAACCATTTAATGAATTCAGATTACTCCAAAATTTGAAGTGGAATGTGCTGTCAAGACACTCTGACTAAAATACCATAGAGACAATGACAGCCCGAGGCCTGGGAACACTGACTTGCTCAGATATTCTTAAATACCACTTGGGGTATTGTTAAAAAAAATAGGTCACAGTAGTGACCTAATTCTTAAAACAGTGTCATAAACCAAGAAGGGTTTCTTAAGTCAGTAATCTACAAATTGACTTAATTTCTAATGTCATACCTGCAACATGTTGAAGTGCTAGAAATCAAATAATAGAAGTACACATATTTAGTTGTGTTTCCAGGACAGTTTTTACTGACTTATTAACTTGCTAGAAATTGTTCAGATATATTCAGCTTTAAAAAGATAATAATTTCCCAGGTTATGTGTGTACAGGATTTGAAATTACTGGAGGAATATTTTAGTAACAGATTACAAAGTGGCTTTACCATTGCCATTCAAAAGTATGAAAAGGAAAAGAATAAAAGGCACTAAAATAGTGTTATTTACTCTGCAGTGCAAAGGTTTAGCAAGTATATTAAGTCTGTGGGGAAATGTAAGGTGTTTGCTTTTTATTTTACAGATGCAAATGTATAATTCTAAAATGTCTTTGTAACTCCTCAGGTTTTGAGATTACCATTGAACATCCACACACAGATGTTGTGAAATGTACACAGTTAGTGAGAGGTCAGTGACTTTTAACCACTTCTGTAAGTCCTTTTTTACCTTTCTAGTAAAATTTGAAAGTAATGTAATTTGTCTAATATTTTTCACCAACTATGTTATCCAAAGAGTATGTTTAAAATTAAACATTAAAAGTTCGATCTTAACCTTTAGTGATTCATAAAGAGTCCAGTCCTCTGTCCTTCATAATTTTTTTGTTTTCTTATTAGCTTTAATTTTAATAGTACCTGTTCCATGTGTTCTGGAATGACAGAAGCAGTTGCAGACTGATTGGGCAAATCCATAGTATCCTTCTGAGCTGATGATTTTCACTGTGAAGTAGTTTTGCCCATTGAGTAGCCAGTTTTGCTGGCTAATGGCAGCTTTTTGTCTTAGCAGATTTTTTCAGGTAATGGGCTGAGGGATAAAGAGAGTGCATAGCAAGTCTGCTGTGATATGCAAATAGGTGTGACTAATTGTTTTTGTGGAGCAGTGAGCCCTTACTTGTTTGGGATGGTAGCACAAAACCCCAAGCCTTTAGTTAAACATATCCTGTGACTTGTATGGAGCTCATTCATGTGTCTGACTAGAAAACCTGGGTTTTTTCTCCATATTTTTGGTGGCATTTTGGCGCATTTAATTCTTGAATTGGTTTCTTTTGGAGCTTTAAAAAAAGATTAAAACACCCTCTTATAGGATGAAAAAAATTAGGGATCAGTTGTAGAAGCATCTAAAATAAGCTTTTCACTTTAATTATGTTTCTTAAGTAAAAAGTGTTTTGAAAAGATCAGACCATGGTTGTTAGTCTCTCATCATTAGCTGGTTTTGCAGTAAAAAGGGCATTAAGTGCTTTGAAGTTTTTGCCGTTTTTTCTTCTCCCTCTGTATAATATATGAAAGTTAGGTACAGCCTAATCCTGTTAGATTTGGTTTGTAGTAACTCTAGGATTAATGGTGTCTTTTAAGGAAATATGTCTCTTTATTTGCTGTAGCTTCCTGGTGTCTTGTCTTTGGACACTGAGTAGGGCTGGTGCTGTAACTTATTTGCATATAAAGTAGTTTTATTGCTATAAGTAATATATATATAGATATATATGAGATTATATAAGTAGTTTTATTGCTATCAGATAATGATTCTCTGCTTTCTGCCCAGATGTGGTTGTGACTTGGTGCATGAGTCCAGTTGCACCTGAAGTCTTAGCAGTCTGCACCAGCTGCTCTGTAGGGTTTTGCTTTGGTTTTTCTTAGCTGTTGGTCACTGTCAATGTGAGCACATTTTACTGTCTTGGGGAGCTCCTGTGCTTGTTTGGTGTTTGAGGCTGTGGGGAGGGTGGGGACAATGTTGTACTGCCTCAGGATTTGCACATCAGTGTGTCACTCAAGCCTACAGGCACACAAACTGGATTTCCTTTCATCAAGGGTAGATACCACTCTTAAGGCAGTTCAGCTTTTCCCTTTGTGTTTTTAAGCTAATTTTTTTGTACTTACAAAATTCACACTTTGAAGATACTATGAATTTTTTAGTTTGACATCTTTAAACTAGTACTTAATGTCAGCAGACTTGAAAGAAAACTTCAAAGTTTAAAGTGATATCAAGTCTTGAAATTTGAAGACTTCCGTGAGGGCTGCAGATCTGTGTAGCTCAAGGACTGGTGCACAGTGAGTGTAAAATGTCTCTGATGTTTGAAAAGCTGCTCAAGGAAGGAGGTGTGCTCCTCAGTGTGTGTATGGAATCCTTGGAGCACGTGTCCCTAGGAGTGTTGTAGAATGGGAACACAAGATTGGAGTACCTCATATTAAAATAAGAAAAAGGAAACTAATTAATTCATTTAAAACATCAGGCGTGAAATGTGAAGTCTGTCTGTGCAAGTCAAGCAAGGACAGAATAACTGCCATGGAACACTGATTTTGTATGTTGAGAGGACAAAGAGATGGGCTGTGGGCACAGTGATTATCTTCAAAGACACAGTGCTAGTTTAGTTTTCTGTCCCTAAACATTTATTCATTGGACAGTGTGGGTTTTCAATGTCAGTAGATGCAACACTCAGATATCTCAGTCCTGAAGCTTTCAAAATATACCTAGCTAGGATTTGTCAGTGGTAAACCTTTAGTGCTAAAGGAATTGACTGAGAGGTTAAAGAAATCCAAGGTTACTTCATCCAGTTCTGGTAACATCATCGTGGACAAAAATCACCATTCCAGAAGGCAGAGATAGCTTTTTTGAATAAAGATGATTAATTTATCCTGTTATCCAAGCCTATTGTGATTAAAACCTCCAACTGCATATTTGGAGAGAAGAGGAAGGGAGGAATGTGATACTGACTGCCTCAAAAAAGAGGCAGCAAAGTTAGATGAGGTCTGCAGTGTGATTCAGGATTTGGCTTAGGGTTTGTGCACTGCGTTCTCAGGTGCTGAGAAAGGGCCCTTTGGCTGACTAAGCTGCAGTGCCTCAGGGGATGACTGGTTCTCTCCACTTTTTGCAGTCTTGCATCCAGCATAATTTGTTTTATTGCAATCACTGTAACCTGTTATTAAGCTGTAAGCTATCCCCTTTTAAAAACAAAATGAAAACATAAAAACCCAGGCTGTGTTGCTGATGCTCAGAGAGCTCAGCCAAGTCCTTTGTCAGAAGACGGTCTAGTCTGGCAGTGGCACACCAGAATCAATTGCTGAAAGCCGAAGATGAACTGGTGAGTGGGAATTGGTGCAAATAAATAGAATTGCTTCAGCATACAACTAAAGAAAAAATGAATTCTTCTCTAAGAGTGAAAGCCTTTTTGGAGGTGTTATTAGACAACACAGATCCTTGCAGAGAAGGGGTGACTGGATGGATAAATAATGATTCATGATGTTCAGGCATACAATATCTAGTTACTCCTTCTGGTCTTCAGAGACTCATGGGTTAATGAAATTGTTCCATCTTTGCAGTTTGGTCAGTATAGCAGACAAGGAGAATGGTGTGGGCTTAGTATTTTTTCTGCACCATTCTTCCTCAGTGTCAAGAGACTGAGAAGAGGAGACAGGACCATCATTCCTTAGGATCCCACAGGTCCAAGGAATCTGAAGGCAGTGGATATTTGAGGGCCTCTCAGCAAGCTGCAGTGCCCATTCCAAGAATGCTCCAGTAGTGAAGAGAAGAAAGGAGGAAAGAAAAGGGAAAAAAAACTCAGCACTGAAACACCAAAACTGTTCTGGTTTTGAACTTTGCTGCCTTCAACACTGGGTGAATGATCAGCAGCGAAACTGTCCTGGTGCCAAGACTGTGGCATGGTCCTTTTACACTCTGGTGCAAAATCAGTCTGTTCTCAGCCTGCTGCTGGTGAAACTTGGAATCTGTATCCTCATCTCCATCTTGGAATTCTTCAGTCACTCCTTTCTCTGTGTTGGAACACAACCTTTGAAACTGAAGATGAGATCTCAAGGATTTCTAGGATTGTTCTCACTACTCTGCAGGTTATCAGGTATCTTGAGCACCCATGATCCTTACTAATCTTTTGTGGAAATTGCACTGTCAAATCCTTCAAATATCCCATAGTGTCTGTGTGCAGATGCCATTTCTTAAATCAGGCTGAGAAAGACAGTCAGCAGAAGAGAAGGTGAAAATGCATCAGCTTTTTCAGAGGGTATTCTCAATAGAAAATTTAAATCTCCGTAGTGCGGAAAAATGAGGAACACCAGCTGCACTCCAGCACTGCTACAGGCGGCCTTCCCGTTCTGATTCATCTCAGGCTTTTATGGGCCTATTCCCAAGCGTTAAATACTTCCAAGAGAGTAAAGCCACCGGGACTGCTCAGACCTGAATGCCAACACCATGGCCTCCTCCAGCCCTTTCCAGATACAGCAGGCACCCTCCAGCATCCCTCTGTTCAGAGCCTGGGGCTTTTTGCTTTTGCCAGAAGGACTTCAACAAGCTTCTCTCTTCTGATGCTGACTGGCTTATCTGCAATCTCCTCTCTCTAAGGAATGCTCACACATTGTCAGGGTGCAGGCATAGCAGTTACCAGCTCTTGATGGGCCCTTGGTAGTCACATTTTCATGAGCATCCCAAGATCCAAGATAAGCTGTGTTGGAGAACAGACTCAGGTATCTTGGAACTGCAAGCAGTTGAATTGTGTGGCTATGCCCAGTAAAAAGCGTTTTGGTTTCCAGTTTCTTGGAGACAGCCTTTCAGAAGGTGTGTCAGACAGCAAATCCTGTTTCAAAATATTGATGAGTATTTCACTAATCCCTGTTTTATGGCTGCTTCTGCAGCAGTGAGGCAGGATGGGTGTTTTAAATCACTCCTGAATGCTAAAATCTAGAACTGGTCATTCACGGCTGGTGTTGTAGCCATCGGTCCTGCAGCTTGTGAGTTATAAGAGCAGCTCTGCTGGCTTGTTTTATTTAGCCCCTGCTTCAAGATAATTTGAATTTTGGAGATGCACTTTCCACTACTATAATGGGAATAAAACACCAAAATATAGGAACCAAAATTCATTAGATTTCATTTCCCTGATGGATTCTGCTAAACCAAAGCTGCCCTACATAGAAGAGTTTGGGATGGATATTTTCAGTTGTGCTTTGTGTTACCAAAGGCTTTAGTTGTGAGCTGAAATTTTGTGCTGGTTTTGGCAATGATTATTATTTAGCTGTAAATAAATTGAAACGGAATCATACTACTTGTAGTATAGGTAAGGTATTCAACACAATAATTTTTGATTGAGGCTAAAGTGTGTATTTCAAGATGTGATTCTTTTCTTCCAGGTATGTGTTTTGATTTACTCATCTTTCAAGCTGATGTTAAATAGAAGTTTTGTGGGATCTGCTTTTCTTCCTTGTTCAAAAGGGACATTTCAGTGAGAGTAGAGATGCTTCTTGGTCTTGCTCTCTTAATCTAACTTTACAGTTAATCCAACATGTAACTTTACAGAGTATATAAGTCATTGAAGGTCCTTCAGGCATTGCCTTGATGAAAAATGAAGAGCTAGACATCAATTTCAGTCTTACTCAACCATTGTGTATTTTTATTTGTTATGGCAGTCTCATTTTACTTTTTTCTCTCTTTTTTTTTTTTGGTAATTCCACCTTTTCTTTCAATGGTGGGGAGAGATTGAGCTCCTTGGTTTCTTGGCATGCAATTACCATTACAGTGGGCAAAGTAAATATTATAGCATAACACATTGTCAGTTCAACTTCTGATTATTATGGATTAGTAGAATTTGTGTCTAGGAACAGATCCTGTTACCTTGCAACTTCCACATTCTCCTCACATTATGGACACCCAGCTGTGTAGCATAAAGACAAATCTGAATTTTATTCCTTGGCAATTATTAGAAGTTGAGTTAAATCACATTTTAATATGCCTTTTAAAAACCAAATTTTAAAAGCCACTGCAGTATTTCTCAAACTTTATAGAGATATTATTAAAGTAAAAGTTTAACAGTATTCCCTTTGACATAAAATTCAACACTACGCTTTCTGCAGGTAGCACTGATTTCAAGTGATAGTGTCAAAGTAAGAATTCAGTGAAGGCTGCATTCAATCTGCTGTTAAACCCCTTGTGCCCAGCTATTCCATTAAATGCATGTTACAGTAAGTTCTCTTACCCGAGTGAGGAGCATTGGGGTGTCACTCCAGGGGTCAGCACTCTGTGGCTCTAACAGCCCAAGACAGTTTTTCATTTCTGGCATGTTGCAGTTCTGTGATTTGTTGATTTGTTTTGGTTTTTTTTTTCCCGACTAACTCAAATCAATTTGTTTCCTATCCAAGCTTTGCTATAGGTTTAACAAATATGGAGCAAAATGTTATGACTACAGTGCTCTTAATCAGAAAGAGCAGAAAACTGAATTTTTTCCTACATAGCTTGGGGGCTTGCTGTGTTCCAGGGCTTTGGGAGAGAGAGGTGGCTGTTTCTGGGGAGGTGGGAGGGTGTCCTGCCATGCCCCTGTGCAGGAGCAGGCCCAGCACTGTGCTGTGGATTGCCTGCAGCCCTGGCAGGTCCAGCAGGATCCCTTGCTGGGAGGGTGGGGCAGCAGCTGCCCTGTGAGTGCTGGAGGGGCGCATCAGCAGAGGGGAGCTGTCCTGTGGGCTGTGCAGGGGAGGGGGCACTGAAGGGAATGACAGATCCAGCTCCAGTGCTGGCTGTGTCTCAGTCTTCTGTGTCTCACAAAAGATTATTTTAAAGGCTGGCTAGCTGAAGCCAGATCAGTACTTTAGAAATACCCAGCAGTGATATTTTGGAAGGTAAAACTGCTTGAATTTTGGAATGAACCCACCAAGTTAGTGCAGCTCTTTAATCTCTCTGTTTTTCTTTTCTTACAGCAAGCAAGGATTTGGCACAGACATCCTATTTCATGGCTACCAACAGGTTGTTATCCTGAACCTCTTTGTTGCACTGTTGTAGCACACTATAGCTTCCTTTACTGCAGGGCCCCCTGATGTGCCTTGCCCTTGTTGCAGTGGGGGACTGGGCCACCTCCAGTGGTGGTACCTCCCTGCCTGCAGTGCGGTGTATTGGACAAGGGCTGACGGCACAAAGGGCTGAAATGCACAATGAGAAGTGTAGTGGTGCTTTCTGATGACTTTTTCTCGATTGTGAGTGCATAAGTCTAAAATTGGTAGCCTGAATAGCAGCTAAAGATTACAGAGAGATAAACTTAACCTAGAAATCCGAGCATCTTGGTAAGTACAAAACTATTTTTAGTTTACACTTGTAGTTAATGGCAGTTTTCTCTTAACTTTAAGTATATTGATTCAGTCTTAACTTATAAAATTCTAGCGGGCCTAAGATATTTTCAACTAGCTAATTTCTCTTTTAAGATAGACTAGTACTAGCCTAATGTCATTTCTTTTAGAAACAGCTCTTTAATCTTAATATATAGTTTTAAAACTTAACTACTTAGATAAATTTACAGTTCTAGGATTTCAAGTGGGTGTTTTATAGACATAGCCTGTCATAGAAAGAATTAGAGAGCAGACTTTAATCCTGATTTCTTGATTACTTCAGTTTGCCTCTTGCAAAATTACTTCAACCTTTATTTAAAAGGATTACATTATGTGTAGATACATTTTTTAAACAGTATCTGCTAGTTATTAGAACGGTTCAAAATAAATAAATAAATCCTGGTGGTTCCTTGATGGGCAAGATTCTGTACTTAAGCAGCTGTTAAGAGAAGTTATGCTAAAGCAATGAATGTGTCTGTGGTGCTGTAAGCTGAAGACAAGGTCACAAATATCACAAATCCAGGCCTGGTGAAAGCAGAGCCCACAAATAACTCACCTGGCTGCTGTGGAACTGCTGGGGACCTTCTGATTGTCTCAGTCAGAGACTGCACAATCAGCTCTGTGCATTCTCCTACAGAATTTTAATTCACCCCATTATATTGCCCTTTTTAGTACTTAAGTACAGGAGAATAGTTGGTAAATTTATTTACTGTTCATCAGGCTTTTGATAGCAAAACCAAACTTTTCTATCAGATAAATGCCCTTGTTTTCCTAGGGCAGTAAGATATCTTATGAACTTATTCAAGAAAATGTTTAATTGCTGTTGATTGACAAGCTATCTCATTCTCTGTGTTAATGGTTGATTTCTTTGGGTTTTCTGTTTTACATGTTTGGTTTCCTTTGGCTCTTCATTACGAAATTTGTGCAACAGCCTTCACCTTACCACCTTCTGTCTTCAGTACAAGCCCACAGTGATAGCATGTGTGTGCATTCACTTGGCCTGCAAATGGTCCAACTGGGAGATTCCAGTATCAACTGATGGGAAACACTGGTGGGAATATGTAGATCCCTCAGTTACTCTAGAATTACTAGATGGTAAGTCATGCTCCTTTCTCATTTTGAAATCCAAGGGTTTATTCGTGTAAGGGTGGAGCACAGTATGTAGTGAGAGGTTTCAGACAAAATTAAGTCTTGTGCTATATCTTCAGTGAAAGAAAGGGACAGGAGTGGGGAGAACTTCAGAAGACAAGCTTGGTTTGGCTGTTGGCTGGGGTCTCCACATACTTTGGCAGGTGCAGAACAGAATCCTGCTTTTAAAAGCGTTTCAGAACTGAGACAGAGATGGAAATTTGTCATTGCGAATTCTTGCAGTCCTGATGGTTTCAGGTATCTCAGTGTTGTTTCAGTGACAGTGCTCCTAAGGCTGTACATAAAATTGCCATGTTTAGGAAGGCAGTTCTGCGCTAACAGTTTGGTGTAGCTTGTGGATCTCAGACTCTGGTGAGAAAGCATTTGCCTAGAACACCCTACACCTAGGAGTTTATTGTCCTGTAAGATAGCATTTACTGCAGTGGAGTCTGAGTGTAAGGGCCAGATGTGGTGCTGTAGTGGAGGTGGGAGCTCCTGGGGCCTTCAGATCTGTGTGTTGGATTGTCCTGGAGTGAAACACTTGTTTCACAGTAGTGGTGAGATCTCCAGGCTTCAGCACTGACTCTCTGTGCCTGCTGCTTTCCTCTGCAGAGCTGTTCTTTCCTAATGCTCTCTGGGGAGGGAGGGTTTGAAAGTGAGAAATTGAATAGATGTCACGTGAAGCACGGAACTAGAGAGAGCTTCAAAGTGCAGGTTCAAACATCTCTGTCTTACTGGCCTTCTTTAAGCTGTAGCTGCAGTTCAAACACCGCCCTGCTTCCTTCCCACCTGGCTGTGGGTTTGTGGCTTTGGTAAAGATGCATTGTTTGATTTGTAAAACCCCCAGGGGAATGCTGTGAGCTCCTTGTGAACATCACTTCATCCTTCAAGCATTTCGGGAGCTGGGGTGTTTAATAGACCCGGGTAGAACAAAGAGCTGAGGTGGTTTTGCACTTGGGAGCAGCTTAGGTTATAACTTACTTGTGGAGTTCTGGAGAAGCTGGTTCTTCCAGACCTGTAAAAGAAATACTTTTGCATTCAAATTCTGACTGTACCCAGTTATTTTTAGATTATGACTAGAATTAAGTCTCAATAAAAAGTATTTTTATTTGCAGCTGATTAGCATGGAGACCTGTGTTTTCCTGTGGACATACTAATTGTAAGGATCTTTGTTGTATTAACACAGCCAGCTACTCCACCTTGAACACAAATGATTTCAAAACTGTTGTTTAAAACAGTCTTTCCAAGGGTCTGATGGCTGTGGTTTGTACAGAGTTGATATTGTTTGTTCTTGAAGTTTGATGGAATGACTCAAACAGTGACTTAAAAATTTATACTTTCAAGGAAATTTAACTCCATGCTCCAGAAAATGTACAGGCTGAATGGCAAGTATGTTATTTTAGAAACTTATTTCTATAGTTTTTGGTCTAACAAATCCAGATTGTGCAAGAGTAAAAACAAAATATTATTGTTACAGCTGTTTCTCAGAGTGTGTGTAGTGGTCAGAAGTCTGTCCCAGTGGAATACTGTAGATGTTTTTGTTCAATGCTTGCCTAACAAATTTTTTATTAAAATATTAATTCAGCCTGTATTCACAGACTGTAATTCACAGACTGTAGTATCTACTGCAAAAGCTGTACTACCTTAGAGTAAGTTTTACCTGTTTATAGCAGAATCAGATGTAAAAATGGCTTTTCTTTTTCTTATTCAGAGCTAACTCATGAGTTTCTGCAAATACTGGAGAAAACACCTAGCAGGCTCAAGAGAATTAGAAATTGGCGG
>VXBR01011201.1:62480-77480 GCA_013400215.1 Cisticola juncidis | reverse complement strand
GCAGAGCCTGTGCACACTAACAGTGTGTAATGCCTGGCCAGGTGTGATGGTGGAGGGGTTTTTATTATTATTTTTCTTTGCAGCAGTGAGGGGGTGGGTGACAGTGCTACACCTTGCATCCTTTCTAAGACCTTATGGGGAAGGGTCCCAGTCCCTGTTTTGCAGGGAAGGTGATTGGACTTTGTTTGCTTTCTTTAATTTGGTGTAAATCCACATAAGCAGAATCAGTTCTAAAAATTAATGTCTTGAGCCTTGGAAGTCCTGGCAGACTGAACTGGATAGTTAATTCCTCCTTTCTCTGAAAGACTTAACTCCTTGCACCTTGAAGAGGTCATCAGTGGCAGGAGTCTTCTCTCCCAGTGCTCCTGGGAATGACTGTTTCTCTGGCTTCTGAAGTGGATATAACAAATCCAAACTAAATTCATAACCTTGAAACTCAGTGCTTGAGTGATTCCCCTATATTCCTGCACGTGTAACAGTAGCATTGGTGTTGCCATAGTTCAGACATTGTGTTCTTTGACAACACCTCTAAAATTTCTGAGCTGTCACGTGGTGCAGGTCCCTGTGGGAAGGGGAAGATGGAGGAGAAAAGGCACTGGAGTGTGTCCTGGGGGGCCTCCCTTGGGAGAACTCTGGTTCTTTGCCTGTGTGCAAGAACCAGAGGTTTGATAGGAGTGCTGTGGAAATGGCATCGGTTCCTGCTGAGCTTTGTAGAGCAGCACTAAATCTGAGCCCAGATAATCTCGAGAGACTCTTGTGGTTTTTGGGGACCAGGCTCTGCTTCCTTGGAAAGAGAGGTGGATGTATTTTTAGATGCAAATTTTTCCATCCTACTGCTGGTAGTAGTTCAAGAGCAGTGTAACAGCTGGGTTGGCCTGCCTGTGGCCCCTCCCTTCTGAGACATGAGCCATGGCTCCCGTTACCGTGTGAGAAGCACTGCATACTCCTACAATCCCAGCAGCACAGGGCTGTATCTTCAGCTGCTGAGATTTAAGCTCCAAATTTTGAGGAAAGCTGCAGGCACAGCATTTGGTACAATCATGCACTGTACTGGGTCCTTACTGGTTCCAGAAAGGAAGGCTGTAGTCTTTGAACCATCAAGGCTTGCCCTGCTCCAACACTAAATAACGAAGCAAAGCCTGACCCTCACTGAGTCACCCAGAGTCTCATGAAAAAATCGGTGTTCAGGATTTCACACCCTTTCCCCTTGTCACACTGGATACCTGCAATTAGGCACCTGCATTTTGGATACAAAGCTAGACTTGTTTCTAGACTGCTCCATCAGAGCGGCTCAGCCAAGCCACCCAGGACTCCCCAGACTAACACAGGGCTTGGTTTAGCTGTGCTGGGCCCTGAGCTCTGCTGCAAGCACAGCTCTGGTTAAACTGAAACATCTTTGGTGCAAGGGCTGGCCTTCAACTGCCACCTCATTCTTGAAGTCTGCTTAGACAAAAACATGCTTTCACACTTTGATTAAAAACTCAGGTTCAAGTTTTACAAACCTCCAATGACTACTTTCACTGTAATTAACTGGATTAAACATGACAAATTGCAAATAACTGGTAACCTTAATATTGGAGAACTCTAACAAGAGATGTTAGTTTTGCTTCTAAGATGTGCATAAGAAGGGGGGTTTGTAATGCTGACCTTTTTTTAATTGATTATATACTCTAAAGCATTCCCATTCTTTCCTTGCTTATGACTCTCATCTCAGTTTCATTTCACGCTAAATAAACCCTCATATTTACTTTGCAGCTTTTTTGAAGACTCTACCTTAATTTGAGAAGAATTAGTACACATCATGGAATTATGTACATCCCACTAGAGCTCACATGCCCGGGCTCCTGCCTTTACTCTGCAAGGTCCTTTAACATGAAGATCCTTTAACATGATGTTGCCATGGATGTCTGGCATGAGCACCAACCAATATTCCTCAAAAAAGGACTGTTAACTGCTTGAACTTAGAAGATTACTGTGATGTTAGGATTTCTCTTATACTGGCATAATGTTCTGTCATTGTTATGTGACATTATACCTACAGAAACCATTAATAAAGAATTTTGCTAGAAGTACTGATTTCTCTTTGCTTTTATAAAGTTTAGATTTAACTCTCTGAAGTCAGGCTACTGCAGTGAAATAAAGTTTGAAAGCTATTTAAGTAACTAAGATGTTTAGCACTCTGAGGAAAGTTGATTTATATAAAACTTAGAACTTCCTTCTTTCCCATTTGTAAAATGCAAATGTTTATGTTACTGCTGGCACTGAAATCAGGCTCTGGGAGTCTTGAGAGCTCAGCTCCCAGCAGTTGTAGGGCTGACTTTTAGTGCCTTTCTTCCTGGAGCCTGGGTGCTCACAAAGGCTAAAGATTTACCCCATTTTGGTAGGAAGAAGACTTAACAACAAAAGGACATTCTAAATATTAATACCTGCCTTTTTTTTCTTTATTAATACTTAATAATGCTTTTTAGATTTTATTTCATTTTGTGCAGTTAGTAGTAGCTAGTTCTGCTAAGTGTAAAGACCACTGGAGTGCAGAGGGGCTCTGTCCATGTCACCAGTCACAGACAGTGCTCACACAAGTGGTCAGAGAAAGGATGCAGTGAGCATCAGCACCCCATGGGGACAGTAAGAGAGAGCCAAACTCTGCAGTGCTAGCAGTGACAGGACAAGGAACAACGGGACAGTTTGACCTATAAAACAGCCTTCAAACATAAAATCACTCCTACCATGTGGGGGGTTAAAGACTGGAGCATGTTGCCTGCAGTCAATGGGACAAGGGCCTGAGCAACCTGCTTCAGTCAGCCCCACTCTGAGCGGTGGGGCTGGACCAGAGCACCTCCAGAGCCCCTTCCAACCTCGGCCTTCTGAGACCTGAAAGTGCCCATAAAATGCACTTTCACTGAAAACAGGCAGTCCCATGGTTTAGATCATTACCTCTTATGATTAATCCCACAGTATCTTGTGGAGGTACAAGGCCTCAGGAACCATGGGCTGATCTGAATATAAAAAACTTACCAGCTAAAAATTGAAGAGCCCATCCAGTTAAACCAAAGGCCCACCTGACTGAATAAAAGCCTCAGTACATTTTACACCAGTAGATGATCTGAGGTTCCTGTGGGATCATCACACTCATTACTCATCTCCAAGCTGGAGTTACCTGCAGAGCTCTCTGCCCATAGCTTGTGTTCCATAGGATTTTACAGACATTCCAGCTTACCTGGCCTGTCGCATGCCAGTGATGGTGGCTTTATTTTCCCTGTAAGTCTCTCCAAATACAACACAGTGTGGCCTTGTGTTCACAAGGAAGGGCAGACATTGCAGAACAGGTATTTACTCACTGCTGCCTAATAACAGACTCCTGAACATAACTGCTCTCCAGTATTTCTATGTCACAGTGAAGTCCAGGTCCTTCTGGTCTTTTTGTCACGAGTGAAAATCTTTTCCATGGAAAATATACACTCATTTGGCAAGGGTTTTGAAAAACTCACTGTCTTCCTTTCACAAAGGGATGGTCCAGCAACTGCAGAGCAGAAGGTCGTTCGTGTTGATCTCTGCATTGAAGGTTTCACAAATCAGTATACAAATGAATATGTATGCCTGTGATGTAATTGTAAAAACCTAATTGCAAAATTAGCCTTTTTTATTATTATTTCTCCATTCACAACTCATTTTAGGAGTTTTATGATAAAGCTGATAGAAAGGAAGGGAGGCTTGAAGGGAAAAGGCTGTTGGAATTTATGAATTATAAAACTGAAATATTTTGCTATTAAATTATTGCTTACTCCCCTGAATTCCTTGCAAATTTTCAAATAATTCTGCTGATTTGGCTCTTTCAGGCATACTAAAAATGTTTTTAAGAAAGGTGATAATTATATGTTTGAGCCTCTGTCAATCAGGTTGTCATCTCCAGTCAATGTCATGCATTTTAAGAAGTCCGTGGCTTTGTTTAAAACAAAACAAACACCACAAAAAGGATTCTTATAATGTGTGAATGCTAGTGGTTTGGGATTTTACAGAGAGAACTTTATGTTTCTAGTAAGTATTATGTTTCAAATAAGTACGTGTTTCCTGGACTGGCAGCAATAATAGATTTTTCCACTGCAGAAGACAGGAATTAAGTGACAGCTCTTCCATTTAGAATACTGTCCTTAAAACAGCTTGTCTGACATAGACCAAACTCAAACAATACTGGAATAGAAAGCACAGCAAAGAAATTTACCAAATATTTTGTCCAAAAACTCAATGGTGCCATGTTTCTGCATGAAAATTACACTGAAAGTAAATGATGAGTATAAGGACTACAAAAAGAGAATCTGTGAGGGCTTTTTTATACCATATAAAGTGTAAAGCCATCTCCAGAATACAAACCACCTGCATTTTCCATTCATTCTCCCGTTCAAAGCCTCCGTACCTGGTTAAGCAGGCGTGCACGAACTCCGCGGCAGCGCTGGAGAAGCGCTGGGGCAGGGCCGGCATCAGCCCCCTGCGGGCCCCGATGTAGAACATGGCTGCCACCCTGTCCATGGAAGCCAGGGGGGGTTTGCCCGTGGCCATCTCAAACACGGTGCAGCCGAGGCTCCAGATGTCGGATTTCCTGCCGTAGCCGGACTCGTTGATCACCTCCGGGGCCATCCAGTAGGGAGTGCCGTGCACAGACCTGAGCAGCTCGCTGCGGGTGCCGCTGAGGCTGGCCCGCGCCAGGCGCCGGGCACAGCCAAAGTCGATCAGCTTGATCACCCCGGTGGGCATCAGCATCACGTTACTGCCCTTGATGTCTCTGTGCACCACACAGTTGTCGTGTAAATAGGCAACCCCTTGTAGGATTTGCTTGGTGTATTTGCACAGGACAACTTCTGGCAACGGACCAAAGCGATTCAGAACACTGGAAATGGAGCCACCAGGAACAAACTCCATGAATATGCTTAAAATGTTGTCTTCCAGGCAAGTTCCTAAATAAGTTACAATATTTACATGCTTCAATGTCTTCAAAAGATCAACTTCCTCATGGAATTTCTGATACTCCTTTTCCGTAGTGAGTTGATCTGGTGTATCCAAAACCACCTGTTTTACAGCTATTAACTGCCCCTGGCTTGTCAGACCGCAGTACACCTACAGTGAGACCAGGCAGAGACAGAACTTGAGTATTTATTTATTTTACATAGAATCTTTGTGTCATGTTTCATGTCTCACTGTACAATCCAAAAATATTTCACCATTTGTTGAATAGGACAACAGTTAGTTTTGAGATAAGGTGTAGTTCAACAAAGACCAACACATTTCAGCATATTCAGACATTAACTTACTGTGCCATAGGCTCCCTTTCCAAGGACTTCTCCTCTTGTCCACATGATAGGATCTTTGGTGGCTAAACTGCTTCCTGGTAATTTAGTAGATTCATCAACGTTTAGAAGGCCATTCTCTTCATTTGAACCCAAAAAGGCTTTACTGTAACTCTGCTTGAAAGATGATGGTCAGTGTGGGGAGAAAGAGAAGAAAAGACAGGCTTCCTTTGGTCCCCCCTTTGTTCACAAGGAGTAATTTTTCCTGGCATGACTTTGCTTTATAGATATTTATAGATATATAAATGGTCCGGGTCATTGATAGCACTGCTATACCAGGTAAGACTGTATAAATATTTTCAAGTATATATCACAACAGTGCATAACCAGAAGGTCACAGCATTGGCATCATCTTCCCTTGATACCAAGGTAGAAGAGCACTTAGAAGAGCAGGATAAACTCTCTTCTGTGGTCTCATAGGTACAGTTTGCTAAGCTGAAGGGTGAATATCGCTATCACATGCTCTAAGTAACACATGTAACACAATTCTGATGAAAATAACAAGCCATGACTTCCCAGGAAGAAGAGACTGCCTCAGAAAGATGGCAATAATTATTCCATCTAGCCATGGATCTCCCTGGGAGAAGTGAGAACGGAGCTATAACTGGCACTTGTGTCTGCAGAAGCACAAGGGAGTGTATAGGGAATATATAGTGAAAGACATTTCCTTATAAATTTATAATTTAAGTAGACAACAAGATAACAGGACCAAGGAGAAGCACCTTAGTAGGTGAAGGCACATAGCTGACTTGGGGGCCAAAATCTGAGCCTTCTGAGCTCGGAGTTTTGATTAAACATAAATTAAACAGGATAAGTCTGTCTGATAAACCCATACTTGTGGTTCATACTTATAAAAGTATGTGGTTGCACTCAGAGATTCAAGGTAATTGCCCTTCTGGATATACAAGACTATTTGTAATGTCTTTTCATATGCCTTAGCTGTCCAGATCTCCAGCTCTTGCCTTGCCCAAAACATTTTAAGCTCTTCAATTAAAACAGCCTATTCTGTTTATTCACTACAATTTCTGAATTTATAAAAGATTTGGCAGCTACTCCTGTCATGCCCTAGTACCTTTTGGCTTGTGTTCTGACATGCAGCCTCTAACACAGATATATGCAACTGGAAGAATCACTGGGCAGCTGGCCCAAGGGAAAAAGGCTTGATAAATCTCTTTAATAAGCACACATTTCCCATTTATCATGCAAACTTGTGTGAAGCATCACTCAAAGGATTTAGCAAGTTACAAGAAGAAATTACTTTTACCTTCTCTAGAGCACTATTTATTATTGCTCCATCTCCATTCATCCTATTTTCCTCTTCTTCACTCTGTCTGTTTTGTATTTTAGAACACGTATTTTTTGTTCTTGAAGAGTTGGTGTCTTTTTCTTCAAGCATTAGCAATTCTTTGGCCAGACAACAAAGCAACTCATCAGTCACACCCTTAGTATCTGACCAGGAACTGTTTTCACTTGTCTGGAAACTGGGGCTTTTGGCAATTTTTTTCCAAATCAGTGAAGGTTGAGTCAATTCATCTGTCCAACTGTGATCTAATATTTTCATAGGGGACTGACTTTCCAGTCTCTCTGAAAAGGGCAATTCACATTTATTGTCCATGCTTTTGGCACCATCCATATCCCCCTTGCACTGGGGCACACAGATGTTCTGCTCTGCTGTTACCAGACTGCCACTTGGAGCAACACATTCTCTGCAGTCTTTACCACTGAACTGAAGGAGATCCTGGCTGCAGGCAGCAGCTCTCTGATGGCTGGATTTATCCTGGCTGTCTAGCAACTGCTCCAAAGAAATTTCTTTAATAGTTGATAGGTTTGAATTTGTAAACATTTCCTTTTGCTTTGTTGACCATGAAGGCTTTTCTAAAAATGTGAGCTGATGATCTGGGTCTCTGTGAAACAATGCTGGGCTACTCGAGGTGTATGTTTGAAAAACCAGGTCAGAAGTTGTTACATTGCCTTGCTCTGTGTTGCTGTCACTCAGCTTGGTCCTTCTGTCCTTTGTCATTAAACACTTCTGCTTTTGTTTAGCACCGTGTATGGTTTTCTTTGGCTTGGAATGTGTTTTCTTTTGAGTGTTTCTAACTCTGCTGCTTTCTCTACTGCAGGTAGATCTGCAGGTGCATGTCCCTGGTGGGGCAGAATAAACACCTTTATAAAAGCTGCCCTCGTGTTGATCAAGGTCTCGCGTGCGGGAATACACAGGAGTTCCAAACATTTCATAAATACCTGGGCCTTGGCCATCGGAATTTATTATTTTGAACATGTCAGTGTATTTCAGATCTACAAAATCTGAAGCAGAGGGTGCACATGGCAGACAAAGGGGAGTAATGTGTTTCTTTAAGACAGCTGAATTTTTGCAACTGCAGGAACAACTTTGCTTTTTAATTTTCTGAGCATTCTGGGCAACATGGCCTTTGCCTCCTTGAGTGGATTTTTTCTGGCACTTCATGGAAATCTCAGATTTCACCTTTGTCAGTTCCAAAGATGGAAAAATCTGACTCTTGGCATTTGATTTTGTGGTAACCTCATTAGAAGCAATTAAGTCTTCAGATACTTTAATCTTATTATTAATTTTGGATTTTGATGAATATTTATTTCTATTCATCTTTATTTTATTTTTGTCCTTTTCTTTGTGAGTAAGAACATTGAGGCTCTGAGTAACATGAGGAGGCAGGGTACAGACACCACCCTTTTTTGTGGCAGGTTGTTCAGCAATGTGTGGTTCCCTGGCTGGCTCCTGTTCAGAGAGTGTAACATGAGCAACAGCTACAAGCTCACTTTTGTCCTCTGAAGTTGCCTCTGACACTGCTTCTTTTTCTATTGCAGATTCAGAGAGACAGACTTCATTTTCTGACTGTCTTCCAGAGGGATCTTGAACTTCTACTCTGGGAATTACTGCAACTATAAAATTACCTTCTAAGGCTTGGCAGGCCTCTATCACTTCATTTCTACAGGAAGAATCTAAATTCTGATTGTAAAGCACAAAGTTGGCACTCTCAGCATCTTCCTGGGGTTTATAACCCAGTATTATCTCTGCAGCATTTTCTTCTTCCAGACCAGTGCTACAGCAATTCTCTGCTCTGTTCTGTTTATTGCCAGCCCTTGAGGCACTGCTGTTGCTGGACACTGTAAACGTTGTCTGGGCTGTAAACACTCCACAGTTCAGCAGAGCATTGCTTGAGCTCAAGTGGGGATGGCTCTCATTGCAGAACTTGGCTTGGGTCAGAAGACTGATGTTCTCACAAAGCATTGAACCCTGGAACTTCACCTGGTTCTTCTTCTCAGTGTGGGCTGCTGCATCATCTTCCCTCCACTTTAAATGGCCTTGGATAAATTCCTTCTTGCTGTTGGGGTACTTATCCCAGTTATTAATGCTGAAGTAGTACAGGTCCTTCACTGGAATGAACCGATCAGAAATTGTGGCCAGGATCAATTCTGATGGCTTTTCACTGTCCCTGTTTAATAAGTTGTCTAACTGATACTGATAAAGTTTAGTAACTGGTTTTATAGGCCGAGAAATAGAGTTCATAATATTTAAAATATTTTTGATGCTGCTGCTTTTACTGACAATATCATCCCTTAGAGGAGCAAGATGAATTGTTCTTACAGGCTGACATGTCAGTGGTGGTAAATTAAACTGTAATTTCAAAAAAAAAAAAAACAAACCATTAATAATGTGCTCTACTACAGATAAAGGTAAAACCTAATCATTAAGAACCAAGTAGACTTAGAAAAGAAAATTAGAAAATTATTATTCTTTTATACATTCCTATATTAAACCTATTTTGAAGTATAATATCAGACTCCTGAGAAAATAGATTATTTTTCTCACATTAATTTTCTCAGATCCAGAATTATTTCTTAGTACAGAAAGCAGGATCTTCATGCCTTAAAGCAGGAGCTTTAAGGCACAAGTCATTCTCCATTATTTAAAACCAGTAAGTTTTGTCCACATGTACAAATCCTCTTGTAGGTTATTAATTCTGTCTTATGGCACTTCATAAGTTTGCTACAGGAGTTCAAAGGCTGGGCAGTGCCTTCATGTGCCAGAGTTCCTCTCCCTGAATGAGAGCACCACTCTGATGCTGATATTTAAAGCCTTTTTATGTAACCCTCCAACATGTGCTGACACCATTAATCATATTCCCAATGGAAGTAGTGCTCATGTAAGCAATTTTTCAAAAGGAAAACTAGACCATTATAACAGAATGCTATTGTATCCCTGGAGAAAACAATTCTAACAAATTATTTATACACTTTAAGATACATTATATTAAATCTAAACATATAGATCCATAAACCATGTTAAATGGGCACAGATTTAGCTCACAGTTTTAGGTGGATTGGAAGACAGCAGAGTCTGCACTGGATCTGCAGTGAAGTGAAATGGATAAAACCAAAGACAGCTGACACAGAAGTGTGTTGGGTCAGGGATGTGTTTTATTATTCCTCTCTTCTCCCCATCACATTTGTGGAAAAGTACCATGTACATTTGAAGAAGTACAGATCAGAGAAACCGAGTACTTTGTTTGGACTATTCAGATGAACAGTGAAAATTATTTTCTGAAAATAGTATTTCTGTTCTTTATTTTATAAGAAATGAATATTTTTATGCAAATGAATGCAATAGAAATAATCACACAGTCATCTGCTCTGAGTGCTCATTTGCATGTCTATATTCAACATCAGTTTGCAATCTGCAGGAAATTTTTGTTTGCATTCCAAGGGCAAACTGAGGTTTGAACATGCCAGGAGAAGCAAAGTACTGATTTGAAATTCACAGTTCTGAAGGCTTTGTCCAGCCTGCATGGCATTAACATGAATGCTCAGTTTATCCCACAGGATACACCTCTAGAAACCACCAGAGCCCAAGGCATGAAATAAAGCTGCATTAAGTCACACCAAGGTCAGCAAAATTATTTTTTAAAATTATTTCCCTCCATTTGAATTTTTTTCCCATAACCCTCTTTATAATCCTGTGTCAGAACTCTTGCTCCTACTTCTATACTTCACTTTTTTCTTGTGATCAGCTGTATTCTTTGATACATCAGTTTTAAATTACCATTGAAAAGAGGTGTTGGGATTTTTGGCAAAACTAGACATCTAATTTAATATATAGGATGCACATTTTAATTAATTTACATGTTTCTAAAGGTTTTATATCTTTTTGAACTTTCAACCTTTTATCTCCAGTAGTCCCTGATGTAACATCTTACTGATAATTCATTGATATACCGCTCAAGATTTGCTGACACAAATATAAAATAAAGGTAAAAATATTTCACATTCTTAAAAAAAACCCAAAACACCTGAGACTAAGCAAACTACCTACACTACTCCAGTATTTCTATTTTTAAGATTCTAGAAGGATGTAATACTTTTGCAACTGATCATCTTATACATAATATCTTCTTACCTCAAATATCTTGTTCCTGGTTTTTAGCATTGTTACATTTAACCCTTAAAATCAAGACAAATGAAATATTAATTTAATGTTCTTAGACTACAATTCACATCTATAAATTAATTTCAAATTTTAGTGTTCAGGGAATCAAGGATCTGTCTCTGTTTGCGGGACTT
This sequence comes from Cisticola juncidis, assembly GCA_013400215.1. Taxonomy (NCBI): domain Eukaryota; kingdom Metazoa; phylum Chordata; class Aves; order Passeriformes; family Cisticolidae; genus Cisticola; species Cisticola juncidis. The sequence goes on along the minus strand of VXBR01011201.1, from coordinate 66,546 downwards.
TGCTATAAATCTGCAGTGCAGAAGCAAGTTGTGGGTTGAAATATAATTGTGATTATATTTCAATTGTGTTCACAATGCCATTTTCCATAGAAAACAATAAAATACTACAATTTAAAAATATTTTTACACTAACAGTTTGAAGAAATACTTCTCAGTTGTAGATGTTTGCTAGCTACAGTATGTAGCTAATTAACATTGCCAGTATAAGGGAGAAAGCTGTCATCACTCCAGGTACAGAGAATTACAGCAAAACCACACAAACTTATCATCAAAGAAGAGGGCTGACATGGCTCAAGTCTCTCTGAAGACAGCAAAAACCATAAAGGCAATATGATAACCAAAATATAACTTTATATAAAATTTGTGACTTTTAAAATTGAACTTACCTCGTTGCATTTGTGCTTTAATTATCTGGACAGTATCTAAATCCATAAATGATGTTGAAATGTTGGATTCTGGGTGTGAGGTCTGTAGCAGAAAGCTGAAGTCAAAGCCACATCCCTTGTTCTTTTTCTTTGAGAAGAAAGGTGAAGAAGAAGTGTGATGTCTCCTGTCTATCTGATTTTTACTTGGAAAACATCCCACTTGTGGGTCTGGCTGTGCTCTGGATGTTGGTGCAATTTGGCTAAAAGGCAAAACAAAAATAACCAAAATACACAGCAAAAATAACTGTAAGGAGCCAGTTCAAACAATCATAAGGCTGATGAATAATGTGACCAAGAGGTTTGTAAGACCCCAGAATGCCAAGTATCTTTTCTTTATTTGTCTATGAGGTTTTGACCCTCCCTGGAAATAACAGACTGCAATGCAGAGATTAGCAACAAGAGAGAATGAATGACAATGTTTCCCAAGCAACAAGAGAAATGTAAAAACACATTGTTCACCTTCCCCTCTTGACAAAATTGATTGCTTCCAGTGTGTAGTTTTTATGAATCACCAGGAGAGTGTGTCAGAAAAATTCTGAAAACCAGATGTGCCTTTGTTACTTACAAAATATGCTATGGCCTGCCTGAAAAAACAGAGGCTGTGTGGACAAGCCTCAGTTTTCTGCCACCTGTTTTCTGAAGAATGAAAAATGCAGAAAAAGATAAATACTGTGACTGAAAAGAGATATAAAAGTACAGTCTAAGTTAACCTTAAGGCTGTATGCAAGATAATGGTCTGGGTTTAATGAGTCAAATAACCACATACCATTTTTTTTTTATTGTACCAAATAATTTGTTCACCTAATGCAATATCGTGCCTCCAGCAGTGGCCAATAATGGACTTTGGGAAGAGATAAACACTGCACAACATACACTATATAAAATGGCTAGGAAATATTTTTATTATTCAGACTACTACCCTCTTTGTTCCCATTTGTGCATACCCAAGTGCAAATTAACTGATACTTCTTACCTGGTTTTTCCTAGAGCTTTGTCTGGCTGATGCATTTCTTCCATTATATTGTCTGCACTCTGAGAAGCAACCACACTTCCACAACCTGCAGTAGTACATCAATATTTGCATAAAAGCAGTTTTATTCCAGTAACATATGGCAAGTGCAGTTATTTTGGGGCATTAAAATATTATTAAGAAGTACAGGGAATAACTATCAGGAAAAGAAACAAGAGCAAGTTACATTTGATTAATTTTTGTAATTTATTGAAATGTGAATGCTTAACTTCAAATTCTATTTATTTCTTTGCTAAGTTTATTAATTCAATGTAATATAAAAGCAAAGAACACCTTAAAAAGCCAGTTACAGCTCCTATCTCAGGAAAACAAAAATAGAAGACAAATATTGACAGAAACTCTACAGTAGTAGAGCATTTAAAAATATGAAAAACAAAACAAATCTCAAGCCTTTACAAGTGTGAAAAGTAACTCTGAGTTTGATTTAATATTTTTATAGTTGCTAAGTTTTTGACAAATAGCCAGATTTCAAGTTATTACTGTACTTTTCCAGCTCCAGATCTACATTTTACATTTTAAACACACAAGCTTTGGGTCAGACTACCTTTTTTGCTTCTCCTCTTATTTTGCTGGTTGTCAGACATAGTGTCCTTAAATGTATTCATGCCCAGAAACCTGAAAAGAAAACTGTTAGTTGATTTCCAATTCCCGTATACAAAGTGTTACATTATATTTCATTATTTAAGAGACAAAAAACATTTTAAAAGTACTTGAAATTATTCAAAGTACTGTAATTTAGCATATGATTCCTTTCCTGTGAATGCACAGAACCAGAGTTCAGAAACGTTTTGGAGTTAAACCTACAACATATGTTATGTTGAATTTGACTTGAAAGGGCTTTATTCTAAATTAGAAGATTGCAATGTACCTTTGCTATAACTAATCATTAATAAGTGTGGGAAAGGAGCTGGCTGCAACCCTCCTGGTCAGTAGAGCTGTGTGTGGGTGACACTGCCCCTGATACAGTCACCACTGTTCTTGGCTGTGGTGAGTGCTGGGAGCTGCTTTACAATTACAAAAGCAACCCTTTTTTCCAAGATTAAACTCCAACTCTAACAATACCATAAGATGGCAGTGGCCTAAACAACACAGAAGAATCCCGAAGTGCAGACTCGTAAAGAAGAAACATGAAAGGGTTAAGTCAAAGGACTGGGAGTTTTGAAATTCTAGAAAGCTAATTCTTGAAAGAAAATTAATCCCAGTTAATAGTTTTGATGGACTTTGGAGTCTTCCTGAGAAACAAAGTGAACTTTCAATTGACAAGAGTATAGAATAAAGACAGTGAAATTAGCTATAGAAGTAGCTATAGAAGCCAGCACTCTTCATGTCTCATGCTAAAAGCCAGATAGATCCATTACAATGTTCAGCCCATTATGTTCGCCTGTTAAGATCAGATGGTGAAATTCTATGAACTTCCCAATTTTTTTTGACACATAGAAACCCCTTCAAAATAATAACAGAGAATGTTCTCTAAAAAGGCAGAATCTTACAAATCTTACCTGGTTCTTCAGCAGCGAAAAGTGAAAGAGGCACAGCAACTCAAAGGGAAGTTACAGAGCATTTTCAGCTCGCAGCCGCCTTGCTTTGCTGGCCAGCGAGGAATTCGGCAGCAATTACACACACTTTGATTTTATTTTCGGCTGTTTCCCCCAGTGCGGAGCACACAGGAGCCGCTCCCTCTGCCCGCTCCTCCAGCTGCCCGGGGCTGTTGAGTTTGCTCGAGGTCGCCCCGGTAACCCCCTCACGGCGGGGGAATTGGGCTTGGAGGAGTTTAATTCCAAGAGCAGCAGTGACCTGTGAAAACAAACACAGCCGAGCTAAACGGCAGCACTTCAGGCTCCAATCACAAGTTCTCTCAGCACACAAACCAAACCTTGTTTCTAGCTTATGTTTACCTCCGTTTATGCTTTTAGTACCTGAGTTTCCACGCCGTTTTTACTTCGCACTCAGTCCCCTCACGAGTGTTTATAATCTCCTTTCTAGCCGCAGATTTTAACGGTATTTCCTCTTTTTTTCTAAGTAACAGACTGCGCTAAGAGGCAAGACAAGAAAGAAGAGATATAGTGGGTTCAAGCTGAGTTAAATGGATATTTAAGGGAGCTGCTTTGCTGGATGCCAGAAGGATTTATCGCAGTCCCCCGGGTGACACAAGCGACGGGGAAGACTTTGGATTGATTAGGCGGGGTCGGGGACACCAGACCTAGGGGACACTTCAGCCCCCGGCTGGCTGACAAGGGCTGTGTTACTCGTAGATCTGAGGGAGCACCTTTCGATTCTCGCTGACGGAGCAGGAGAATGTGTGGGAGCAGCCCCCGCTTCAGCTTCGCGCCGGTGTGAAGCGACCGTGAGGGGCTGCAGCCAGCCAGGAAAGAGAGACGCGGGGCGGGCAGCTCGGGGAGGCAGGAGCCGGGCAGCCCTGGAGCCCCACTGGGATGAGCCATGACGGACTGCGAGGGAAAAAGAGGCTCTGAGAGAGCCCAGGAGAGATGCGCTGTGAGGGGAAACTGGGCTGCGAGGCATCCCCGGAGTTACGGGCTGTGAGGAGAAACCGCGCTGTGAAGGAGCCCAGAACCGACGCGCCGTGAGGGAGGTGCGGGCTGTGAGGGAGGTG
>VXBR01011201.1:0-62162 GCA_013400215.1 Cisticola juncidis | reverse complement strand
CGCCCCTCACTCCGCGCGGGGTGAGGCGGGGGCTCCGCCGAGCCTGGCCCGGCCCGGCCCGGCCGCTGCTGCCGGGCACAGCCGCACCGCTCCCTCCGGCCGGGAGCACCGGAGCCTTCCCGGAGCCTCTTCCCGGCTGTTCGCGTCAGGCTCAGGCCGCGGCGGAGGAGCGGGATAAGAGGCTCTACTCGAGCTGTTTCTGAACTTAGTGAAAGGTCCGCTTTAATACCTGTTTGCAAGGGATTAGAATATACATTTAGAAGGCTTATGTGTTTTCTAAGTAGCTGTCTGATCGCTAAGACAGTCATTCCATTGCTGAATCCTTTAAAAGTTAGTAGAACAATGTACGAAAAAATTTAAGGTGGAGAACACTCTTGCACTGTGAATGTATTATTTTTAAATGCCTTTCCCAATAGCGATAGCATTTTTGATAGGAGACGAGATTTCAAGTGCTGTGTTTTAAATCTGAATTTAGTCTGTAATTTTGTCTTAAATGCTTAAGTGAAACAGGAGTTAAATGTTATGTGCCTCAGTACCAGAAAAATAAAACGGTGAGATTCTTGAAACAGTTGAAAGATGCTCATAGCTAAAAGGAACTATCATATAAAATTTAAACATAAGAAGACTGTTTTGTGTACAAGGAAGTAATTAGTCTGGCTTTACTGTGATCCTTGTGTTTGTTTGTTCTTTGGGCTTTTCTAAGGAATTCTACAGTGGAACAATATACTGCCTGCTTTTAGGTGGCTGAATTATAACACAAGTTTAGTGTTCAGCAAATATTAATTCCTTTTCCCCTCCCTAATAGATTTATTTCAAAAATAGAAGAAGTATTGAATGACTGGAAACTTATTGGGATTTCTTCAGGCAAACCTCTAGATAAGGTCAGTTACTGCTTCTGAATTTTCCCGTCGAATTTGACTTGCTAATTAGTGATACAATAATGCACACATGTATTTCATTTATTGCTGTTTTCCTAGGTGTGGCAGATAATGACTTTATTGGAGAATTTCACTTGTAGAAGTGTCAATTTGACAAACAATTGCTGTAAATTCATTGGTGGGCCATCTGCCAAACAGGCTGTTTCCCTGACAAAGATGGATCTTCGTGTGGGGCTTAGTGTTTGTTTTTGTTTTTGTTTTTTTGTAATTCTCAGTTTCAGTCTAGAAACATGCTTGAAGCTGCTCTAAATACTTAAAGAATCTTTTTGTCCTGCCTTGTGCCTTTGTCACACCTCATGCACTTATGGCTGAGGTTTGCACAGTGCTACTTGTGACTCAGTGTGTTTCATAGATGGGAGAGATTTTTTTGGAGTCTAATTAGAGCCTTTGTGATGGTTTCTCAGTCCTGTGAAATGCAGAGGAAATTGCTGAGCTCTTCTGCATGGTGATGCAGATAAACTCAGCTGGTTTGTATGAAGTGGCTGCTGTGTTTCCAGAGGAATCTTTCTGCTTTTCATTCTAGTCAGGTACAGAGTATTTGGAATAAAAATTTGCGTTATCTAATGAGCTGCACCGTAGCTGTCCCTGTATTCCTACATATCTTCTTATCTAGACCAGAGCTCTCTTCTTAACACCCTGTAAGATCAAAGGATTGTCCAAGTTGCTTTTGTAGGAGCAGTGATGCTGATTTTCTTACGCATTCCCATTTGTATTTTTGTTAAAAAATTAATTATCCTTACAGAAGTTTTGTAAGTTATAGATCAAAATACTAATTTGTTGGTGAAGGAAAATGTCAAGGTAGTATTTGCACAGAGTTTGCACAGTATTTGTCTCTGGGCAGAGTTGAGGATGCATATCTTCAGATGGGCAGTTGCTTATGGGAGGATGCAAATCTTTTTTGCCATGTAGTTCAGAAGACTGCAAGATGATATTTGATTTTTGGAATGAGCATGATTATTGGCAACATGGATTTTAGCAGCCAGCAACCTTTATAATGAAGAGCTTTAAGAATTGCTCTTTGAAATTAATCATGCTGAGCCATTAGGCAGTAGGAAAATAGGAATAAACATAATCGATCATATAGGCAATATAGTTCTAAAGACTAATGAATGGTAAAATAAATTTATGAGACAATATCTTCTCTTTTATATGCAGGGTATATTTACCACAGGAACATGGGAAGAGAAATCAGATGAAATTTCATTTGCAGACTTCAAATTCTCGATTACTCATCATTATCTTGTACAAGAACCCAGTGACAAGGATGGGAAAGAAGAGCTGGGAGAAGGTACCTGATAGTTCCCTCCTGTAGCTGTAAGGATAATGACAAAAGACAGTGTCAGAATGTGGAGTCCACAGTGTGCTGATTTGCTTCTGTGCGGGATTTTCTGAGATCTGATGAGTTTGATCTGACATCTCTGCTTTTAGTTTGCTGTGCATTCACACAGTGCTAAAACAAGGCAGTTCTAAGTGAGCTGGATGGGTACCATGATACATTGATTTTGTATCAATTTTTGTCACAGATGCCCTTCCTTTGCCGATGCAGGACTTGCTGTGCATGAACAATGACTTTCCTCCTCGAGCCCACTGTCTGGTGAGATGGTATGTGTGCTTATGCTGCCTCTCATTCTACTGCAAGCGAGCACAGCAGTTGGAAAGTCTGGCACAATCAGTTGTATATTTGTGTTTTCAATTAAAAGTTAAAGCTTAAGTAAAATGATTCTTTGTACTAGACATAAGAAGGGAGTGCAAGAAAAGGCCTGTCATGGTGGGCCTATCTTTAATTTGGTTTATTTCCCCCCAAATAGTTGTCTTAATTTCATATATTAATTAAGCTTTTACATATGTAATATTTAAGTACATTCTTAAAAAAGAAAGCTGCACCACCTTAACAACCAACAGCTATATTCCTGGTAATGCAAATCTTGAGCACATAAGAGTATTGCTCTTAGAGAGATTGATTTTATGTATTAATAGTTTCAGTTGTTATTAATATAAACTAGAAAACCTCAAGAGTGTTGGACCTGGAAGTCCTCCCAGTCAAACACATTAGTGTTGCAATGCTGTTAAACTCAGGTAGTTTGTGATTTCAGGATCTGCAGCAATCCATGCCCACTCAGTTCTTGACCTCTCTAAAAATAAAGAGGTACTTCCATCAAATGAACAGATTCCACAATCTGTTGCTGACAATTAGGTTCTCCAGGTCACAATATTTTATTTTAAATCGTGTTTCGGGGTCTTTTTTCTCTTTCTCAAGGTATGGCTTGCGGGAGTTTGTGGTTATTGCTCCGGCTGCAAATAACGATGCTGTTGTTAGTGAATCCAAGTGTAACCTCTTGCTGAGTTCCATTTCCATTGCACTGGGCAACACTGGCTGGTAGGTGAAAGCACAAACCTTTCTACATGTCTGGGTAAAACCCCAACATCCTGCATTTGTGAGGAAAAGGTATTAAAATGTTAGCATAATACATTAAAAGATTTTTTTTTTGCACTGTAATACTGTTAGAGAAGGATTAAAAATAATTTCTGTATATAGAGATTGAATTGATATTTTATTTTCATTATTATTAAAAACCTTAAAGGCTTTTAAAAGCTGCTAGAAGTTGTTGGAATAATTAGTAATTGATAAAACATCATTTTTGCCAGAGGATTTCTTCCCTAGGTGTAGTCACAGTAACCTCTTAATCTTCCTCAAAAATTACATAGACTGAAAATAAGGTAAGTGACGTCATGGAGAGGGCTGTGATTATGGCATGGCAATTTGTTTGGCATTCTGTTTAATAATGACATGAGCAGCGTTTTTCTGTGATTCCTATGAAGTATTTCAAGGAAACATCTTGATGAAATGTGTTCATCTAAGAGAAAATGTATTTCAGAGGATGAAATATTGTTGAAATTAAGTTAGAACATTCAGCTAGTTTTAGAGCCTGCAAGACAGCAGGACACTGAGCTAATCTGAGGTGTTTGGTAGTCAGGTGCCCCTGTTTGTGCAACTCCATCACAAGTGGCGCCGCGTGTACGCCGGGGAGTGCCAGGGCCGGGGCGTGCGCACCGACTTCGAGATGGTTCACCTGCGCAAGGTGCCCAGCCAGTACACACACCTCTCAGGGCTGCTGGACATCTTCAAAAGCAAGATTGTGAGTACAAAACTTATGTATCTTTGATGTTCAACCCCTAGAGTGTTTGAGAGGATGTACTCTTTACGTTGAATTTGTTCTCTGATATTTTGAAGGGCTGCCCTTTAACACCTCTGCCTCCAGTTAGCATAGCTATTCGGCTCACCTTTGTGCTCCAGGACTGGCAGCAGTACTTCTGGCCACAGCAGCCACCAGGTAGGAGACTTGTGTCCTCAGAATAACTTGTTCTCAGACAACCAGTCAGTGATAAAGAAAATATTTGTGTATCTTGCCGGAAGAATTCAAGCATTTTCTGCTTTGCTAGAAAAGGCTTCAGTCCAGTCCCACTGTGTATGATGGGCTGGCCAGCTTAAAGCTGCACTCAGGTGTAGCTCATAGGTGGGACAGGTGTTTTGGGTAGGGCTGTGCCTGGAAACGTGGGTTACTCAGCATTTGGAAATACAGTGATGTTTCTAAAATGGTGGTATCTATGTGGAATAAAAAGGGTGGCTGAATCTGTAAAGAATTCTGCCCTGAATTTCTTAGGGAAATGCTTTGATACAGATTCTGGTAGATGCTAGAACTTTTTGGGAGTTTTTGTCAATTCTTTCCGTAAAGTACCTTATTTTGATACTTCACTATTTAAGTATTAATAGTAGAAAAAGCAGAAAATATTATATGGACCTCACTTGAGGTGAAGGTTTCGATTTTTGTTATTGTTGACAGAGTACTAAATGTAATGCAGGAGGAATTTCTAAACAAGTCCTTTTTTATAGTAGCCTTGCATGAAGGGGAGAAATAATACAGAGTCTTCCTTGAATATCAGGGATTTGTTTTTAACAGACCTATTTCTATATAAATAATAGCAGAAAATAAATTGTAAACTTCTCAAAGGTAAACAAATGCATAGGAAAAAGGAAGATATTAGTTCCTCCTTAACATCCATTTCATTAGTGATGTAATGTTTTAGGTACAAGATGGTGGAACAGTTAAAATGCCCAAGTTCTTTTCTTGACTTGGTAGCAGTTTAATGCAATATGCTTTAGGTATTTAGGGTACATTTGGAGAGACAGAATTCACGTGGCCTTGGTTATCTAATTGTTTGGCTTTCCTTTGCTTAATAAAGTGCACTAAGCAAAATTCTGTGTTTTGAAGAAGTGTGCAGTGAGGTTAATTCTGTGCTCTGCAGCTGAGGAATGTATGTTGAACATATGATTAAAGAGAGTCCTGCTTATCAGAGAGAGAAAATCAGTGTTGTTTTAAATTATAGTTCCTCTTTGGTTAACCAAGTTTACCTAAAGAACTTGAAAAATGAATTCCACAGATTTTATCTTTTTATTGTTTCTGCAGACACAAAATCTTTTTTCTGTGGTTTCTCTGCCTTGCTGTAATTATTCACTGAGTCAGTATCTCAGGTTTCTCATGGATGAGTTGTATCACTCTGATCATATTTCTTGATTGGAGCAGTTTGAATAACTTCCACTCCTTTAGTAGTAGTAGTGTTGTGGTTAAGGGAGCCAGTGTCAAAGTGTGTTGCAGAAACTGGAGATGGACAGCATCAGTTTTATTGCATTGCTGTGTGCAGTTGTGGTTTTGTGTGCACTGGGAAGAACTAGACCTGTAACTTAGATACCATCACTCAATTAGTTCTTCTCAAATAAAACCAAAGAATTTCAATGTCTTTTATCTTCTCTGCAGAAGAAATTATGTAATGAAGTTATCCAAATACTTTGTCTGTGCTAATACCTCACTTGTTTTGTTTGTAAACAGTTTGCCAGATGCAGTTGAAATTGCAGATCAGCTGTAACAGCATTATTATAATGGCATTACAATACATTAGTATTATTACCCACTTTAATTTTTATTCAGTGGAAGCTGCCTGATTTTGATTTATGTATTTGAAGGCTGTAACATGGGAAGTGCCTGAGGGTGCTAGGAGGCATCTCTAAATACCTGGGACTACAGGGAGTCCCCAAGATCATTTGATTAAGTTCTCTTATGATAAAATTGTCAACTTTTTAAAGTGTTTTTTTTCCACTCTGCAGAGTTCTCTTCCAGAATCTTCCTTTTCTGCTTGGAACTGATTTCCTGCCCAAGTATTTTTATGGCATTTTTGTGTCTCTTCTTGTGCTAACATTGAATCTTTAGGGCTGTCTTTATAGCTATCATTATGGCCTGTATGAAGGGAATGACCTTGTTTCAACACAAATTATTTTATCTGTCCCTTTGAATGTCCCTGTTTCATGGTTACTTCCCAGTTTCTGTTGGAAGCAATCACTTTGACTGTTTGTTAGGATTGTGTTCTCCTAGCTCAATCACCTTAACTGCCCAGCTCTTCTCTGGTCATCCTGCAAGTTACAGTCTTTGCAGTGAAAAGGAGGTGATACTGAAGGCTGCTTCAAATGTTCCACAAATTCTTTATGGCAAATGTGTTGGTTTTTCTCCAGATATAGATGCTCTAGTTGGGGGAGAAGTTGGAGGCCTGGAATTTGGGAAGTTACCATTTGGTGCCTGTGAAGATCCTATTAGGTAAGAGAAGAGTTCAGACAAATTTGTTTTATACCTTCCTTAATGGAGGACTTAAAGGTATGTTATTTCAAATCTTAGCTTTGCCTACCTACCACTTAGCATGTCCAGCAGATACTTAATTATTCAAGTGCATCAGAAACAACTGAAGGGCAATGAAGTGCCCAATGAAGTGAAGGGTAATGGTTTGATAGCAAATAATACCATTTTTAAAATTGTCTGATGATATTCACAGTTCAAGCTCATACAGCTTTTACTATAAACTTCTGCAAGTACCCCTTTTATCCCTGAAATTATTGTCCTGAAATACATCTCAAGATAAACCTTAAAAATTATGTACTTTTGTTCAAGGCTCGGACTTGCTCTCATGTATGCAGTGAGAAAACTTACTGGAGAACAAAGTACATAGAGGGAATCAGATCTATCTATCTATCAGAACTATCACAAATACCTTTCAAAACACAAACTGTGCTGGAGGGAGCACTTTGTGCTGTCACTGCAAGACTGAAATCTTGTTTTGTTTCAGTGAGCTGCATTTAGCTACAACGTGGCCTCACCTCGCTGAAGGGATAATTGTCGATAATGATGTTTATTCGTAAGTATCTTGTCTGAGCTGCAAATAAATGTGCTTTTTTTGCTCACTGCTGCATTTTAGTGTCATCTCAAACACTGTGTGGCTTTGCATGTGAAAAAGAACCCATTTTGAGGAATGCTGATGTCTGCTGATAGAACATCTAATTTGGGAAAACACCTTTTGAAATGCATTTCTGAGAGAAAATAATCTCAACACAAACTCCTGTGTTTTATTATTCTCATGTTAGAATTGAAAATTTTGTGTATTACGCATTTCCTGGAAAAGATGATAGTGGAGCATGGGAGGTAAAAGAATTCACTGCTTGATTTCCCTCTCCCGAAAACTGTCATCCGGGTTTTGTGCTAAAGAGGAAGAATGTTTGTTGTTCTTGTCATGCACATACATGAGAACAGGGGCTCTTGCTTGCATTTCAGTGTTTGTCATGTTCTGTGTAATGTGCTGACCTCACTGGTTGTGACATGACACTTATCAAGAATTTGATACTCATCTTTCCAATACTTAGAGTGGCATTTGGTTTTCTTTTTTTCTTTTTTTTAAATTTTTTTTTGCCCAAGTGACTTGGATCCACTTCAAGCACCCCAGTGGTCTGTGAGAGTTAGAAAAGCAGATAACCCTCAGTGTCTGTTGGGTAAGATACCAGAATTTTCTGTCTTCTCTTGCACCTTTTTAACTGAAATGACTTAAGTTATGAAGTTGGGGTTGAATTGTTGGTTACCTGATGGCCTCTGTTTGCTCATTGTTCTTATTTTTTTTTGAATGAACAGTATTTTGGGCTTCTTTTTCAAGAACACGAGCTTTGCAAATACATAAGTTCCCATTGTAGTATATTCTGTGTCTGTGTGTGGTGAAATTCATTGCTGTTCTTACTTCACCAGGTTCCAGAGAACAAGAATTTTCTCTGTGTTCCGTGAAAATTTAGATTTCCTAGAATCTTCCCGTTTTATTAAGTGTGTTTTGCATGAATCCATCTTCTTAGTTCAACCAACCTGTCTGACAGGGAGGATTAATACTTCTGGAGAGCTGTACTCCTCTCTGTCCTTGCCCTTAAGCTTGTGGGGAAAAGGGCTTCAAAACTTGCCAAGTTTTGTCTTGCTTTGGGTGAATTAAACTGCAGACAGAGATGTGCTCTGGAGAGGTGGCCAAGAGATGCTTGGCTGTGCATTTACCTAAGCTTTAATTATGTGGTTTAAGATATTTGTGCTTCAGAACTAATTATCAGATGTTCTTTGAGAAGAAAAGATAAGAATTACTGTCCTTGGGGCGTAATTTGGGGTGTTGGCTCATTGTTCAGTGAGATTTTTGGCTGAGTTCAGAAGCTCTGTTCCTCTTACAGGTGACTTCCTCACAGAATTCTTCAAGCTTTGCCGTCGGAAGGAGTCAACGGACGAGATACTTGGAAGGTCTGCGTTCGATGAGGAAGGAAAAGGTAAAACTAAAATCCAGTTGATTCATGTTATTTGTATTTAATTGTTTTGTGTTAGTTTACCCTCCCTGTACCCTGCTCTTGACTGGTATTTATAACTCTTACACATTCTCTGTAACACTCCTGGGAATTTTCTGGCCAGGGCTTCATGGTGGAATTTCTCATGAATTCTAGACAAGTTTAGCTCCCAGAGTCCCAGAGGGAAAATTGCCTCTGTTATGGTTGTGGCTGTTCCTTTTTACAGGAATATAAAAGCTTAAAAATTGACTAGAATGTACAAGAGTTGGTTATAGGATGCATCAGATTTGTTGGTATAGTTTTATGTATTTTTGCTTTTTCCACTTTTTTCTCATTTTTGATGCACTCTGTAGTACAGGTTAACAGCCAGTTTGAAGAGTCTTTAATCTGTTTGAAAGGCTTTGCTCTCATTTTCTCCGTTTGAAGGACTTTTAAGGAAAGAAGAAAATGAAAACTTCCCAAATTATCTGACCAGCAAGTCAGGCTTCATCCCAACTGTATAAAAATGCTGCCATCTTTTTGATGTCTCTGTCCCTCTCTATGGGTTTTCCTGCTGTATCTAGTGCAAATTCCCTTCCGTCTGCTTGTCACCTGTTCTCTCCTCCAAATATGGCCTGTATTAATGTATTTTCCTTGGCTGTACTTGATCCTAGTTTTGAAGGAGCTTGCTAGTGAGCTTAAAAAGGTGTTAGACTGAGGAGGGTGTGTATTACTCATAGTGCTTGCTTACAGTTTATTTAGCCCTTCTTAGCTCTGGGCTTGCCAAGATGAGCTTTTTCAGGCTGCTACTAATTATTCACTTAAATTTGTCAGCTCTCCTTATAACAATATTAATTCAAATTAAAACAAATTAAAGTTTATTGTAACATTTTAAAGTTTACCAGCAGCAGCTTGGAAAAAAACCCAATCTTTTGATTTGGGAAGTTTACTCAGGGACTCTAAAATAGAATTGTGTTTACACAATGTGAGGCCAGTGATTAACACAGGATTTATTTAAGAGTTATCTAAAGCTTTAGCATATGCTGAAGCAGTCTTGGTTACATGCAGTGTGTTCATGGATGTATGAACAAGGTTTAAACACTGAGTCTTGAGCAGGGTTTTGGGGTACTCCGTTGGTGACTCTGCAGTGACAGTGCTGCTAGAGCAGGCACTGCCTGCAGCCAGCTCAGTCTAGACTTTCTTTGGGGAATTAAACCCCGGACAGTCTTTCTTTGGTGAATTAAATCCAATGACTCATTTGTGACCTTGTGCTGCTTGTATTTGCTAACAGCAGGGAATGTCAGGCATGGAATCTGCCAGCAGAGCTGTAGCTCTGGTTCATGAAGGGTTAAATACCAATACAAGGTAGTAGGCCCATTAAGACAGGTGAACTTTTGAGGAGACAGGTTCTAGTGTTTGGGGTTTTTTATTCTGTTCTAATTGCTTTTATTTATTTGCTAGAGGTTGCTGATATCAGCCACGCTCTGTCGAAGCTCACGGAGCCAGCCCCAGTCCCGATCCCCAAACTGTCGGTCACAAATATGGTTCACAGTGCCAAGAAAAAGATCCGCAAGCACAGGGGAGTGGATGAGTCTCCCCTGAGCAATGATGTGCTGAACACCATTCTCCTGGTGAGTGAGCTGTCCCTGCACAGGGGATACATTTGGTTTAGAGCCTGTGGCAGATTTAAAGATATCTGATGTCAGTTCCAGTATTTATCAGCTTTATTTATTGCATTTATCAGCTTCTTGAAACAGCCCAAGTTGTTGTTACAAGTCTGAGTACTGTAAGTGGGCTAAAACTGATCTCTGAACTCTGCTAACAGTTTTAATTATAGGAATTGCTGGTATGAAGCCAGCAATAACTTTGTGGAGAAAGTGGGAAAGGCAGGAAAACCATACTGATGGAAGGTTCATTTTTTTTTCTTCAAGTTCTTATTTCCTGATGCTGCTGACAAACTTGCAGATGTATTTGAAAACAGAGCCAGCACTTCAGCAGGAAACAATCCTCCTCCTCCCGAGAATGAAGATTATGTAAGTTTTGTTGAGTGACACAGGAGAGAATGCAATTTTGAGTGTTTAAACAGACTTTGCTGTCCTTGCCTTACATCTTGTAATACTTAGCTTTCGGAAAGAGGAATTTACTTTTGTGGAATCTCTAGGTAGAAATAGTCATGATTTCTGTTTCCTTCTATTCCTTTTTTCTTCCAAAGACTGTAGTTTTTGGTATCTTCTAAGCTTAAAATATTGCTTAGCCACTTACACTGACAAACAAGAAAGAGATCACATGGTTTTGGAAAACAATGCCATTGTTTCTGCATTTCTTGCTTTCTTTTATTTCTTCCCTAGAATCTCTTCAGTCAATTTAAGTCTGCTCCATCTGACAGTCTGACATACAAACTAGCTTTATGTCTTTGTATGATAAACTTCTACCATGGAGGAGTCAAAGGAGTGGCACACCTTTGGCAAGAGTTTGTGCTGGAAATGCGTTACAGATGGGAGAACAACTACCTTATCCCAGGGTAAGAGTTTTCATTTGTTGTTGCTCCTTGGTCATAGAAAATGTTAATTGTTCCAGCAACTGAGTGGGGTCACTGTAACTTTGAAACACAGTTTTGGGCTTTTTAATTGCAAATGCTATCTGGTTTTTTTTACCCTACTTCCATAATGCAAGAAAGGGCAGAGAGTAGGGAGAAGCATCTGTGCCCTCCTTTGGAAACTTCCAGATGCCTGAGGAAGCTGAACTTAGACATTCAGCCCACTGTGAGAATGAGGATGGGGTAAAAACTTCTGTGGTTTCACCTCACTCCTAAGGGAGCTGTTCCAAGGTCCTGCAGGTGCAATGGCCTTTTCAGGTATTCCAGCCCTTCCAGGTTCTGTCTGCTGCAGCAGAGCTCGGGGCAGAACAAACCAAGGGCTCTCTCAAGATAAGACAGAGCAATAAGATTTTAGGGTTGTGGTATTTTTGTTTAGAGTTTGGGATTTTTTGTTAATGTGATGGACTGGCCATTTAATCTCTAGTTGGAAATGGTTACCCTAGCAGATAAAATGGAAGCTGGAATGTGTAACAATGACTCTACTGTATCATTGCCGTTTTAAAAGTACAGTCAGAGAGGCTTAATTCCTGTTTGAAAGCAGTTACCTCTTGAACTTCCAATTGGAAAACTGACTAGGAAATGCAGGGTGTTTCACACTAGTGTGAATGATCTCTGAGCTCCTGAAATGACTTCTGGGAAATACATTAATTTAAATTCTGGGCTTGTCTACTGAGACAACAGAAGAGCTGTGGAGTTGAAATGGTGGGGGTGGGTTCAATGTGGGTATTTGTCCCTGTTTTAGATTTCATGTGATTCAAGACCACGTGTGTGTGAAAAATTCAATTTTATAGTTGATAATGATTACATTTCTACCTTTTGTTAGATTAGCTAATGGCGCTCCAGATCTGAGATGTTGTTTACTGCATCAGAAACTTCAGGTAAATATCCCAAATTTAAGAATGATCTTTCTCCTAAGGAAAACATGCAAATTATAGCAATTATTAGTTAAATGTCTTGTTTTTGTAGGTTTAGTTGTGCTTGTGGTTTTGGGGTGTGGAATTCATTTCTTGAGAAAAATTTTGTTACAGCAACAAGTTCAGTGGAATTGTTGCCTTTTAGAATTGCAAGAGCTTTTCAGTGGCTCTACAAGTTTTTCTGTATGATTGTCTCCATAAGGGAAATAATTACTGAACTTTTTTTTTCCTTTAACTTGTTAAATTAGATGCTCAATTGTTGCATTGAAAGGAAGAAAGCAAGAGATGAGGGGAAAAGGGGGAGCACGTCTGATCGTTCACCTGGTGGTGCTTCTGGGGATGGTGCTAAAGGAGGAGACCACTCTGGAGACAACCCTGACAAGGAAAAAGAATTTGGCAAGTCTTGGGAATCATGGAGTGACAGTGAAGAGGAATTTTTTGAATGTCTCAGTGACACAGAAGATCTTAAAGGAAACGGACAGGAAAATGGCAAGAAAGGCGCAAAAGAGTCTGTAAACTTAAAACCAGAAGGTCGTTTGCATCCACATGGAAAGCTGATGCTGCTGCACCCGGGAGAGCCTCTCTACATTCCAATAACACAGGTGAGGGAGCAGGAGCTGAGCCAGGTGTGCAGTAGAATGCACAGAACGGCGCTCATACCTGGGATTGTGAAACTGCAGTAGTTTGCAGGTTACAGCCTTGCCTGTTGTTAAAATTGCTGAGTGTTTTTGACCTAGGACCTTGTTTTTAATCTTTAAAACTTAATGAGGCTGTTAATCCCACACACTCTTTTGGTTTATGTGAGAGTGAGTGTCCATACCAAATGTCACTCCAAACAATATTTTTAAGCAAGAATTAAACTTCCTTGCCTACCCTAATTTTGGGGTTCTTTTTATTTCCAGCTCTTGAGGCATCTTCCATCCCCTCCTTATGTTCTTTAATATAAAATAGGAACTGCTGTGGTCCTTGCACCACAGAGATTTCAGTCTGACTTTGCACAGAACTGGATCAGACTTGCTGCTGTATTTTTTAATAATTTCTCAGCTCACATCTAAAAGGCCATGGTGATAGGTTTGGTGCCATTCCCTAAAGCAGGTTTATCACCAACCAACTAGAAATGTTAGCTGACATCAACAGGCTTTCCTGCAATGACCAGGGATGAAATAGGAAGTGGTGCTGTCACAGAAAGTAGCTTGGAATCAGCCATGTGTGAAGAATACAGTGGTTTTCATTCTCCTGAGAGAAATAATTTCTAATTAACGTTGCTTTGCTTGGGTAAAACATATGAGCAGGGAGTAGTCAGGCAAAATGTTCTCAATTAATTATGTGCTGACAGTATCAACAGCAAAATTCTGCTTTGCTTTGGGTAGATTTTCATCCATCTCAGCAAAATTGTACCAGTAAACACTTCCTAGATTTCATTTAGCATTTTAGCAATATATCCTTATATTGTTACCTCATTCCCAGGTTATTTCCTGTTTAGTTCCTTTGTTAGTGTCCTCCTCAGATGCACAACTGGAGGCTCAACTGTTCAAGGAGTAGAAAGTTGTGATAATTCCCTTTGAGCGCAGACGAAGCAGAATGAGCTTGTGGTGGGAGGGACTCCCCGCCTCCCCTCCCTGGCCGAGCTCCCCGCCTCTCCTCCGTGGCGGGGGCGGTGCAGGGGAGGCTCTTTGCTCGCGGTGCTTTCCCTGTGCAGGAGCCGGCGCCCATGACCGAGGACCTGCTGGAGGAGCAGTCGGAGGTGCTGGCCAAGCTGGGCACGTCGGCCGAGGGCGCGCACCTGCGGGCGCGCATGCAGAGCGCCTGCCTGCTCTCCGACATGGAGTCCTTCAAGGTAGCGCCTGGGACACTGGGAGTGTCTGCTTTCTGCTTAACTAACTGCCCCTCTTGCTTCTTTGGACACTTCTGAAGGTTTCTAAGGTTGTTTTCTCCACAAAAGTTTCCAATTAGTTTCGGGTTGAAAATAAAAACCTACTGGGAAAACTCTTGGGACGTTTGAGAATCTATGAGGATGTGCTCTGTTATGCTGTAACATCACTGTGAATTTACACAATGTATGTTGGAAGAGAAAAAGCACATCAAACATACAATTTACCAATTGTGAATTTAAACAGCCGTTCATCAGGTTGGGACTGGACTAACTGTGGGTTTGGGTTTCCTTTCCTGTCTGAGCTCTGCAGAGGGAGCTAAGAGCACATCCACTGCTGTCATCATCAACACAAAAAAGATTGGAGTAATGAAATAGTAATAGCCATATATATCTTTTTAATTATTGCAGTGTTTATGGTAAAAGGATATAATGTGCTGTACAGTTAGAGTATTTATAATAGTAATCAGCTTATTAACAGTCATGGCATATTAGATATATGTAGAAGTTTTATTTTTATGCATATTACTTTATGTAAGTAATCTAAAACCTCAAAGTTAAAATAGAGGATTATAATTGGAAGCACAAGTACACTCTTCATAGGCACATCAAGTAGAAAACTTGGATTCCTTTGATGTTCTGGACCTATAGATGTAGTTAATTGTGGTGATATTACATCTATGAAAAATGAATTATTTCTGTTTGGGGAAGATATTTTTTTAAAGTTCCGTGGCATTTGGTTTTCTTTTTTTCATTTCTTTTTAAAAAGGAAGAAATGGTTAATTTTGTCACTGGAGTGTTAAAAGATTGAAAGTCACTGCTGAAAGGATACTTAGGCAGCCCACTAATTCTTTTAGTCTTTAATGGGATAAGCTTAGAGAAAATCTCTATTTCTTGCATGTGGCAGGTGCCAGGTAGAATCTTAACAGTATAACTTTGAGCTTTCCTGAAATAACTGATGAATGTAATGAATGTACATGTAGTGGATGATGAGAAGGTGATTTCTTTTGCTGTTGCTGCTGATGTGGGTTTTACCCCTTGCATTGTCTTGGTTTATGCTTTATTCCCTCTGTCCTGCTGTACAGTTTGTTGGCTGTGGACAGAAGAGTTTCCTGAGTTTTGTCTCTTATTCTGATCTCTACCCACTAAACCATGTTGCCCTCCTACCCAGGCTGTCATGTTTTCCTAGGATTTTTCAGGAACAAATTTCCTGTGCTCTCCTCCCTGCAGGCAGCTAACCCTGGCTGTTGTCTGGAGGATTTTGTGAGGTGGTACTCGCCTCGGGACTACATCGAGGAGGAGGTGGTGGATGAGAAGGGCAATAAGGTCATCAGGGGCGAGCTGAGCGCCCGCATGAAGATTCCCAGCAACATGTGGGTGGAGGCCTGGGAGACAGCAAAGCCAGTCCCAGCACGGAGGCAGAAGAGGCTTTTCGATGACACCAGGGAGGCTGAGAAGGTGAAAGCTCTGGGCTGGTGCCAGTGTGGGCTGGGATGCTCCCTGCAGCCCTTCCTTCCTCCCCCTGCAGCATTTCAACACTGACAGTCCTTGCATGGTGTCCTCAGAGTTACTGAACTCTTTTGTGCATGGCATAGGGCTGATTGGAAATTCCTCCTGCTGTGCAGGAGGGTGTTTGAAGTACCTAAAAGTACCCAGTGTTACTTAGGTATTGCTATGAATTATTAGTAAATAAACCAGATTTTTACCTGCCTATGTGTTAGGAAATTTAAGTTTCCTAATAGAGTTATTTTTAGTTTCATTCTAACCTGTTGGGAGGATTAGTGTAAAACTGCCTCTCAAGTCCTGTCTTACAGTGGTGTTCCATTCTTGTGAATTCATCTTTCCTAGGTAACCTTACCTTAGGGAAGTAGTTTTGATCACTGAAGTCTTAAATTTTCTAACGTTGCAGGTGCTTCATTACCTTGCAGTGCAGAAACCAGCCGACCTTGCAAGGCATCTCCTGCCTTGCATCATCCATGCAGCTGTACTCAAGGTAAAGGAGGAAGGTAAATAATGTTTAATAAATTACTACCATATTTAAGGGGGAACAGTGATGCAGTCAGTAATTACAACTTTGTTTCTTTCCTTATGATAGAAGCACTAGAAGATATATCTTCAGTTAAGAAGATTATTAAGCAGATCATATCCCATTCCAGCAAAGTGCTACGTTTTCCCAGTCCAGAGGACAAGAAGTTGGAAGTAAGGCTTTTGTAGTGGCTGGGGCTGAAAACCTGATAGACTTTTGCACTGTTCATAGCAGTGTTACAAGAACATGTTTTTAATTTACTCTTTTATTAAACTCTTGCAGGAAATCATCGCTCAGATTATGAGTGTGGAAGCCATCATTGCCAGGGCAAGGTCTCTCAAAGCAAAATTTGGGGTAGAGAAATGTGAAAATGAAGAGGAGAAGGAAGATCTACAAAGGTGACTGGGTTTTTTGAATTCTTATTTTTCACTGTTGTTCCGTTTTTCCTCTGATGCCCTTGTTTGTATTTTCAAAACTTAGGACAATGGTGACAATAGAAATAGTTAGGAATTATATTAGGTTATCCCTGTACCAGACTTTCTAGAGATGATCTGTGTGGGTACCCTCAGTGCTCCTCCAGTTAAACATCTCTTTGGAGACGTTTGATCTGGGTTTTTTTAATAGAACTTGGTTTCATCTTGACAGTACTGGGGACTAACTTTTTTTTTTGGTGTATATAAAAGTTGTATTTGATGAACTCTGTTACCATAGCAGTAAAATTAGGACTAGAAATTTAGTATTTTTTTATAAATATTACGGAATGAAATGCCCCTTCCACAGTTTTCTTACTCTTATCTCCTTGCTAATGTGAAACATCAGTGAGCAGCTCCGAATGGAAAGTGACAAGGAATGTTCTCTTGCATCACTGCCTGCTGTCAGATTATTTACTTGCTGCTCAAGATGACTAATACATTATAAAACCCAAGTTAACTTCTTGCTGCTGTGCTGGGAGGGAGAGAAGACATTTGTGCAGTGCATGTTGGGAATTCAGAGATCTGTCTGGCCAAAGCAATGTCTGTGTGCTAAAGAAAATTGTCACATTATGAATAATTCTGCATGGCCAACACCATGGAGGCTTTCCTGTTGATTTTGTACATCTGCTTTAGGAGCCTGGGTTTCATTCTTAGGTGACTGAGAGGAGAATTTTTTCCTTAAACTTTGAGAGTAGAGAACCAAGAGGATCTCCCAGTTCTCACCCTGCAGATGATGCACGGGGAAGGCCTTGGCACAGGAAACAGCTTGTTTAGCTCAGCACACTGGATCTGGCCAAGGATTAACCATTCCTTTCTCCTTTTCAATCCTTTGTTTCATCAGATTTGTGCACAGTCTCCTGGAGCAGCCAGAAGTGTCGGTTGTTGGTGCAGGAAGAGGACCTGCTGGCAGCATCATTCACAAGCTCTTTGTGAATGCTCAGAGGGTAAGAGAGAGCTCTGAGTGGTGCTGCTGGCACTTGTGATTTAACCAGAATGAGGCAGTGAGTTACCATATGGTGCCAGTGTATGTTGTCTGCATATCTGCATGTATTGTCATAAATGTGCTTGAGGTGTTTCCTGTGATGTTCAACAAGATTTTGGCAGTAACAGAACCTTGCAAGACCAAAGAAGAGTGAGTGAGCTTAGTGGGATGTGAGCAGTTGAAGCCAGCTGGGTAGATCAAGGTGTCAGTAATGCTTCATGTACTGCAAATGGTGACATCAGTAATGCTATTAAGGCAGGACAAATTTCTGCCTCAGCACAGCAAGGTCGAGTGTTGATTGTTTCACAGAGGCATGCACAGAAACAGGCTATAATATATATTTTAGAAGGAATAACTTCTTAAACAGAGGCTTATGCTTGGAATACTTGAGATTTTCCCTGTGGAAACCAGCATGCTTAGGGAATTTCAGTTTTCAGTTTCTGCATTCAGTTTGCCTATTGCCAGTGTTGCATCTGTTTTCTGGATACCCTGCCTTTGCTGATCTTTATATAAATGTTGCCTTTTTCTCCTAAGCAATCTTTGGAATAATTAGCCTGAAAGTATTGATTTCCAAACCTCATGGACTGCAGTCAGCCTTCAGCTTCTATCAGAATTACACCTGTTCATGGCATCAGATTTTCTAACTCAAATTTAACTACAGTGGTAATAACAAGGTAGCAGCCTGAAATCCCATTTGGAAATAATTGCTGGAAAAATGTTGTGATTGGGTGTCAAACACTTTAAAGGGATCAGTGTTTTTGTTATAATCTGTATTTTGCAACTCAACATAAAAAGGACCATTCTGAAAACAGACCATGGTTATTCTGAGGAATGAAAATAAGAACACTTCTTTTATTATTCCAGGCTCTAAGGAAAACGTGTTTGCAAATGTGAACCTGCCAACCAATTACCCTTACAGACTCCCCTGTAAAGCCCAAGACTGTGCCCTGTCAGTGATGCACACATATGCATCTGTCTCTCTAGAAGAGGCAGTGTGTTTTCAAGTCTGAGTAAATTTCTACCCTCAGGATGTGTGCAAATCTCCAGGGTTTTGTTTTGAAACACCACTGACTAAAGCAGGGTTACAGGTATTTTCCACTAGTAGCTGGTCTACGGTTTCTTAGTGGGACAGGAACCAACTTGCTACAAACCCCACTTTGTGTTTGACCTGCCATGAGTTATCTCAGAAGAGAGCTGTTTGGTAAATAGAAGTGAAGTGAGTTCCTTGTTCGTTACCTTTTCAACCTGGACTCCTCTCTGAGCTGTGCATAATGTGTTCTGTTCTTGAGTTTTCTCAGGAAAGTTCTGATAGCCACTGCATGTTCTTGGAGTGCATGATGTCTCTTAAACCTACAGTCTCCTCCTAACCTCTTGTAAGTCACCTCTGACTTGCCTTTGTTTCTGTCTTTCATCACTGGTTCTTTTCTCATCCCTTTCCAAGCTGACTGAATCTTCTGATGAGGTAACCGACTTTGTCCCTCCTTTCCCTCTCATCTTCTCTGCATAGAGCTGAACCTTCTGGTAGATCTAGTGCAGCAGCCAGATTTAGTTTGTACTGGTGTTCATGTGTTGAGCATAAAAGTAACTTTGTGTTTCCAGAATGGTTTTTCTGCATTCACACTTCATTTTTAGAGCCTAACAATGCATAGTGAAAAGAGAGAAATGTTAAAAAAAAAAACCACCAAAGAACTAAAAAACCCCTCTCAAAATGAAAAACTGAACCAAACAAGAAACATTTCTTCAAGTGAGTATTGATGTTTTCTAATGCTGAAATATGTGGCCATGCCTTTTTATTCTTTGTTGCCACCACTGTTTGTTTATTGATGTTTAGGGGGGAGGTGGTGATGAACAATTATCTGGATGCTGCATTCCCAATACTAGTGCTTCCTGAAGCTATGGAACTCTTCAGACACAGATATTTGGGAAAGAAGCGGTGTAACTGTGTGAAGTGTAGCACAGGGAAGATCCTCACTGTTGGTTTCCTGGAGCTGTTCTTGTGGGAACACATGGCACTTGTCCCTGGTGGGTTCTGTGGCACAGCCTGCAGAGCCAGGCACAGCTGAGTCCCCTCGTGGGAGAGGGACAGCAGCAAGGGACCATGAGGGGCAGGCAGTGGCTTCTGCCACACCTCAGTGCTGGTGCAGTGTGGAGCTGTACATGCCTGAATTAGGAAGGAGCCTGTTAGGGTGCTGGTGGGGGGTGTGTATCCATAGGTCTGTGTAATTAGGGAATGTTTATTGGGCATGCCAGCCCTTCCTGTATCCAGGCATCAGTGTTGCTGCTGCCTGGCTCCGAGGCAATGAGCAGCCATTGGGTTTGTGCAGTGTCCCACTCGCTCTGCAGAGGTTTCAGCGAGGCTCTCTGCCATGAGAAGCCCATCCTGCAGTCGTGTTGGGGTCTGCAAGGCAGGTGGCTGTCAGGACTGCAGTAGTGGCACTGAGGATGTTGAAGTGGAGGCTGCCGTGGCCTCCTGTAGCTGCAGGGAGCTGGGAGCACCCTGTGAGAAGGGGGCATTTCCTCCAGTCACAGCCCTTGCTTCACGCTGCCGGACATCACAAACTTCAGCTAGGCAGAGCTCCACCATCCACAGAGGGTTCTTCCATCTGGTTAGATTCGCTTGATTTCCTAGCATCCCATTAGTGCTTCGCTCTGTGTACACATAAAGCCCGTCGATGTGTTGCCCATTTCTAATCCCTGGGAAGTTCCCTGGCTGGCAGCGTTGGCAGCAGCCTGCGGTGTCACTGTCGCTGTGCTCTGTGCAGGTCCCCGCCGTGTCGCCGCTGGAGGAGGAGCTGCGGCGCTCGGGCTCGGAGGAGCGCCGGCAGGGGCTGCAGTCGGAGTTTCCGCCGCCCACGGGCCGGGAGGTGATCCTGCGCGCCTCGGTGCCTCGGCCCGCCCCGTACTCCAAGGCGCTGCCGCAGCGCATGTACAGCGTGCTGACCCGCGAGGATTTCCGCCTGGCCGGCGCCTTCTCGGCCGACACCACCTTCTTCTGACCCGGGACTCGCTGCTGCGGGCGGGAGCGCTGCACAGGGACCGGCGGGAGCTGCAGCCCCAGCGCTGCTCCCAAGGACTTGGACTGGCCGCCGTGAGAGGCGGCTGGAGCAACTCATCTCCGAGGTTTGGAATGGCTTCAGGAGTGGTTTCAAACTCTATCCGAAGGGAGCACATTTTCTTTCCTTGCATTAGCTTAATTACGGACCTGGAGGGGCTGTGTGCAAATATTCGTGTTGAAATTCATGCAGAATGTGCTGCTTTACACTTCAGGATCAGACTTTATCAAGTGGCGTTAGTCTACTTAAATTGATAGATAGAAACATTAAGTAATTTATATTTATTACTAATCATAATCACAGAGCCCAGTATTTTTTGGTTAATCACTGTTTCAAGTGCTTCTGAAATATCTTTATTTTTATTTAAAGTGTACAGTTCATTCTCTAGTTTGTGCTAACCTCTCCTGGTTGTCGGGATCTCGTCACTTCTCCCAGACAGAACGAAGTGGACACTGAGTATGACAGCCTGCAGTGATCACTGAGGGGTTGGGACACTTTGTATCCTTCCCTGTGTGCAAGGGCCAAAGCTGGATGGAAATGACACCCCGGAGGTGTTTCACTGTGAGCAGCTCCCTGGTGTTTACCGAGGCTATTTGCCTGCACTCCCTGTCACCCATGGGAGAGGAGGGGACAGCTCTGTCCCCTCTGGCCCCTCACCCCACATGTGCCAACGCTGCTTTACAGTGACCTTCATCTGTTTGAGAATCAGCAGAAGATCAGCATTACAAGTGTACAAACAGCTACAGTATTGTGGACATTACTCAATAAATATAAATGTACTGTTGGCTTTCAGTATTCCCATGCTTTTCCATGCCCTCCTTGCACACCGATCCAGGAAGGACATTGTAACTACACAGAATACAGAGCTGAGTTCTGCTCTTAGTAGCAGGATCATAGGTGCTACCCTAAAACTTCTTAGAGGGGACAGGGATCAGAGTCTTTTCCTCACATAAAGTTCTATGAAGTAGAAATAGATTTTTCAGTGAAACCTTATCACAGACCTTGTTTTCCAGGCTGTTTGTGTGTTTGCTCAGACATCAGGTAAGTACAATGTAGCTGCTGTTTAACTGTGGCTTCTTTAAAATTCATTACCTGAGGCACTTCCTGATTTACTGACAAGTAAAATTTAGGTTCAGCTTCCCCAATACTCTTGGTTTCCTTCTCTCTAATGAAATATTACACTGCAGTGTGGCCTCTTGTAAAGGCTGTATAAATGGAAAGTCTCTCATGCTTGGTTATCAGGCTCTTCCTACCTGGTCCTTTAAATTGCTGGAGAGGTGATTCCTTGATCATACTCAGACACCAGAGCTAAAGGCCTGTTAGTTTGACTGTAGCAAATGGTGCACTCATGCAACTACCTTGTCTTAAACAGTCTTTTTCTCTGTTCAAGAGTTACAACTTTAAGTATTTTTCTCAGAAGGATAACTCAGCTTATTTTAAGTAGCTGTAGTCAAAGTTGCAGCCTTCCACTGTCAGTTGTGCACAGCTCTGCTTTATGAGCTTACAACTCAGCATTCAAGAAGTGAGGAGAGACAGAGCATTAAAAAATCACCAGGAGAAAGAACTGTATTTATTTAAAGTAACTGTAAAGCAAGCCAGGTAAGCAGTCCAAAATTACCAGCATCTCTGCCATCTCATTAAGGAGAATTTGACTGTAGCATTTCCCAGAAACTACCTTTGATGAGGTAATTGCTAATATTTAATGTTTCCTATCCTGAGTAACATTTCACTACAAGCTGGTTTAAGTAAAACTGGAATTCAGCTGACATCAATTTGAAATGCCAAAGTGCTCTAAGTCAGGCCCATGCCAAGAGTCAGCCTTGGGTGGGTGAGCAGCATTGGAGGAGACAAATCACTTGTGCTAGTTTTTGTCATAATCACTGTGTTTTGTTCTGTGGTTTTGGTACATCAACAACAAAAAGAATTAAAACTAAGCCATCTTCTAGGTCCATGAAGTTCTCAATACCATTGAACCCTGTGATACCACCAGCAGTTTCAGCAGAAATTCCTTAAATTCTTGCAGCCTTAGCTACCCTCCAAGGAAACTATGTTTCAGAATGGCATTGAAGTTACACACAGAAATTCAGCTTTAAATCAGGGCCATATAAAACCATGATGATCAAGTATTTTCAATGTTAGAGATTATTTCATTGGTTTAATTCCTTATTTTCTTCTTTCTTCCAACAGCATGATACAGCAATTTCTGTTAAATCAGTGCAAGAGGAAAACACTAACTGTTGGTTTTACAGTTACAATGTACCTGATTGTATTATGCATTTTACTTCTTCACAAAAAATTTGGTGATATCACAGCCATACTTTGTAGCTAAAGACTTTCTCTTCAGCTGGCTTCTTTCCTTGGCCTGTTGTGCAGTTCTCTGCAAAAGAGAGAGACAGGTTGGTTCAGTGAGTATTGATACTTGGCAACACATCCAGCAGAAAGCATTAGCTCACAGTTAAACTCCAGTCTAGTTTGCAGCAGACAGCATGATGAAATGCAAATGTTTATTAAGGCAACATTTTCCCAAATCGAGGGGGAACTGCCATAGTGTAATAGTTTAATGCTGCCGTTCCACCTTGGCTGTACAGGAGGGAGAGGCTGTGAGCGCTGGGGTGGGGCTGCAGCAGGAGCGAGCAGGGCTGAGGAGGAGCCTAAGGGCAGTTTCCCCCTGCTGTTGCCTGTGCCAGGGCCAGGACTCCTGGCACGTACTGACCTCCCTGTGGCAGGCTGTGCACAGGGTCTGCAGGTTCTCCAGGGAGCACTGGCCTCCTCCGCTGTACACGGGCCGGATGTGGTCCACCTGCCAGAACTGCCCCTCCGCCGGGCTCCTGATCATCTCGTTCAGCTGCAGCACACAAGAGACAGCGTGAGACATTGCTCAGCTGCATGGACATCCTGCTGGAGCAACAAGGAACTTCTGCAAAGTAGCTAGCTATAGTTTTCATCAAGATAAAGAAAGGCAGCCGTGACGTTTTTTAGTTACTCCCACTGGACAACTGTAAGTGGTTGGCACATTTTCACCCAGCCCTGGCTGTACATGCACCTCCCTGGTGTACATCACCACCTCTGATCCCTGCAGAATCAGAGCTCTGATGCCTCTGCCTTTTAAAGGTGTTAGAACACAATAGGATTTAGTTAATTTGTTTTTAAGGACTTGTTTTTTCTTTTTCTGTTGTTGGTGCCAGGTTACCTTTCTATCTTAAATCTGTAAGAAGCGTTTTGGCTGTGTCTGAACTCCCTATAGACAGAGCAGCTGTTACTGCCAAAAGCCCAGAAGCATCACCTGCCCCAGGGGAAGCTTAGACATCCAGGAGCTCTCCAGCAGCTGCTTCCTCTGGCTCCTGGGCGCGTCCCTGACGCTGAGGTAGAGCTCGTGGGCGTTGTGCTGGCAGCGCTGGCACACGCCGTGCTCCACCTGGAACACCCTGGAGCGCAGGTAGCTCTGGCTGGAGCGGATGGAGAAGTCCTCCTGGCAGGCGTGGCAGCAGAAGCGTGTGTCCCAGGCCGGGCAGCCGCGTGCGGGCTGAGCCGTGGGCTGCTGGCAGCTCAGGCACAGGGGGGTCCCCTGCTTGTCCAGGGCCTGCAGGTACCCTCTGGACAGGGGGCAGCCTCCGGCCTCACTCTGCCCTGCAGCAAGGGCTGAGGGATCATCTCCAATTTCTGAAAGCAATCTGCTAGCAGAGAACAAAGTACAGCCCTGAGTGAGTGATGTATTCACCAGCCTAGCCCATGGAGGGTTTATGCACTGTGTCTTTCAACTGGATACCTTTTATGTTCTGAAAAAGCATTTCAGCTGAAATAATACCTTGCTCAGATTGATACCTGCACAGTGCAAATCCTTTACTTGGTTTGCATTTCCATTTAAACAAAATTTGGAAAGATAACAAGGCAGTTTTTCCTTCTGCACATCTTACTGCACTCAGTTATTAGCTGAAATAATGCTGTATGTATAAAGACATGGTTATTTCCATAATTATGTATATACATATACAAAAGTAAAATGTTTCAGCCCCCTCTGGAACAGAAGTAGTAAAATCAAAGGAAAGATCCTGGTTTCCTTTTACAATCTTCACGGCAGCCTATCAATTCTACTCAAAACAAAGTTGGATACACAGTGCTTGTTTAAGAAATTTTTTTTAAAGGGCCATTTCTTTTTGGAATTTTTGGAATTTCTTTGCTCCCTTTTTAATTTAAATTCTAAGGCAAAATAGGAGCAAATTCTGTGTCCCCAATTTGATGTTGACCTCACAGGAGGGCTGAGCTGACATTCTTTTCTCTAACTGATTCACATAACTATTCTCTTGTTTTGTTTTAGTCAAACTCAGTTAATTAGCAGCTCTGTCAGTAGACAAATGAAATCTAAATTGTTAGAAGAATAAACCAGGGCTCATTAGCACTACAGCAAGTTTCTTATCTAACTACAGTACTTAAGCAAAGCAGACACTCACAGCAAATAATTTTACTACCATTAAAAAAACAATGTGGCAAAAGAACTTCATCATCCTAGTGCATTAATAAACCTACTTTATGGATGGTTCAGGAGAAGCCCCCATTTCTTTGGAGATGAGGCGAACGCTGCCCCCGCTGCTGCTGGCCTTGGACAGCGCGGCTGCTGCCACGTCCTCCCTGGTCACGTACCTGAGAGGGACACATAAATCCTGTCAGCAAAGGGAGCACTGTCCCTGCAAGAACAGCACTCTGGGCTGCAGCAAATGCTCTTCAAACACTCCTCATTTTCTGGATGAGAAATGAAAGTTTGGAAAAAAGTGCTTCATATACTTCCATATTAAATATCTTTTTGTAAAAGTGAATTCTAACCAGTGAACAGTAACTTGGTTTGTGTCTAACAATTAAAAAATGACTGCAGTTTGATACTGCCTGATAGTGAAACCTGAAAGGCATTTTGTTTCAGTTAGGTGAAGTCTCAGTGACATTGGATAATCCGGGAAGTTTTACAAGCTCTGGAGGATTCCTTGCTCCATTAGTTATGTTCTATTTCCCCACTTTATTTTCATGTACAAACCTGTAAAACACAACTGCTCTTAGGTAAAAACTTAAAATTGCTTCACAGAAAGCACTATTCACACAACTTCTTCTGAGGACAGCTCTGTACTGATCATCTGCCAAACCCTACACCCCATCTTACAAGGCTGCTGTAGGTCCTGGTGGTTTTTCTAACACCATTCACAGATTTTTCCTACACTTTATGGAAGGATACAATCAGGCAAGAGGTTAACAAACACATTACCCTCTGCATCTTATATTACTGGAATTACAAACTACTTAATTTACTTAATTCTTACCTAAAGCCAAAATAGAGTCATCTTGAGGAATTTAACAGTAGGGATTGAAGGGAATAAGAAGGTTTTAGGTGGTTTGCATGACATGTTCTGTGCAGAGCAATGACAACACTGAGGCTACAAATGTCTGTCAAGGAAGATCACATCAGAAAAAGGACAGAAAGGGAATCAAAGGTACATTTAGGTTTTAACAAGGATCAAACACTAGCCCTTTTCAGTGACACTCAGCAAAGACAGCCACAAGACAGTTTTGAGAAATGTCATCCACAGAGAACAGAACTGCTTAAAAAAACCCCAAGAACTGCAAAGGGTTAGGGCTGTGAATTATTAATAAAATATTATCTCACTGATGGCGACTAATGATTGATTTCTGCTTCTAGGTGAGGAAAACAAGATGCTTTGACCTTACTTTTCTGCTGAGGCCCTGAGGTCAGGGTTTTTCCTTTAAAAACACCTGGCAAGTTCCAGATGCTGAAATGTGCAGCAGAGGCAGAGCAGCTGCTGAGTGGGGCACAGAGCTGGGAAGGGAAGGAGACACTTCCAGCAGGTTCAGCAGCAGGCCTGGCTGCCTCTGTCTGTCACTCACTGAATGTCCAGTTCAGACAGCATCATTCCACTGAAGGTCACATTAAATAAACCAAACTTCCTGCAGTAAGTATAGGAGAAATTAAAACCAAACCTCACATACCTCTTTGTGCTGCTGCCCACTGACTGCTTTTTAGACAACTCCTCTGCAGCATGAATGGGACTACAGAATATCTGACCACTTTTTCTGACAATCTTCTGTTTCATTGCTGTTAGATGAGTCCACTCTTTCACAAACCTCAGGATCTGGCAGAGAACACAATAGTCAGCAGCAGGACAGGCTTTGCATAGAGCTAATTACACTGATAATTGCATCCTGCACTGGCTAAAAACAGCTCCTACAATCAGAGATGGTGCTTTCAGGTAACTCCTCACACCCTCACCCACATCTGTGGAACCCACTCAGCAGCTGCTTCACACAACAGCTGGTGAACCAATCAGGTATCCCCACTAAAATTTAAATTCCAGCCTTGCTGGAGAATCTACAGAAAGAATCTGTTTTGTTCCTACATGATGGTTTTCTGTTTGGAAAATCAGATTTTAAGTTAGGCAGATGATATTTCCCATCCAGTTTAAATCTGGATTTCCTTACTTGTGTTTGCAGTGTTCTTCTCAAACCCCATTAAGAATGGGATCTTTATTCCTGAATTAACTGAATGTCTGTGGAGCTGTGCCTGACACCGCTTTGACAACTGTTAGCACACCAGAAGGGAGAGTGAGAGTGAGGCCTGCTCAGGCCTGCAGCTCTGATACAATCTAGAACATTCTTATTTAGAGTGTGCTCCACTTAATTCAGAACCTTTAAGAAGTTATTTTGTTGACTTATGAAAGTTAGTAACTAATCCTGTAAATGAGGAATAAAATGATGCCTGACTGATTCCTTCTACTGCAATGTGAAGAGGAGGCACAATAATTTGCCAGAGTAACAGACTGCATAGTTATATTCACATCAACACCTGCAAGACTGCTTTGATGAAACTGTGCCTATATCCCAAGGCCTGGCAGTATTCTGCATTTATTTTTTTAAAAAGTAAGTCATCTTCTTCTGCATTAAATATTATATTGCTGTGCCAGTAGAACTTGTTCTTACCAATGCACGATTTTTTTTATTCTGGAAAGTTTCTGGTAAATCTTCCCAGTTATCCAGCTGTATGTCCAATGGCATGAAATTATGATTCAGTGGTTCACCATCCTAGACAAGGAAACAGTTTTGTTTACAGATGCAGTGTTGCACAATGTAGAAAAAGTAATCTGTTTCAAGTGAATTCTCCTCCCTTTCTACTAAATTTAGTCCCTCAAGGTCAAATTTTTCCAGAATTAACAATAAGGCACAGAGATAACAGAAAAAATGCAAGAAAGATGATTCATATTAATCTACCTAAAAGTAACAAGGCTGAACATTTTAACTTTTAATAGATCTGATTTTTTTCTTTGCAAATAGTTCAGACACACAAACTGCCTTATATTAAACTGAAATTACAATCCTCTTGACTGAATTCTAAGGGAAATGAATGATTTGAGATAGGAGAATGTAACTTCATTACAATTTAAAATAAGAATTCTTGAACATTGCTTATCATACTTCTTTTTAATGTCTGAAAAAGTTCTCCACTTAATTTTTAAAGGACTAAGTTGTCCCAGTGGGTACATCTGGCCAAGGAACTTTCTGATGATTCCCAAGCTTTTGAGAGGAGTCAAAGAAGAATTCCCTGGTGTCTCACCATTCAGCAGATTTTGTGCAGTATCTGGCAAAATTAATCTTTAACCCCAGCAAACCCCAAACCAGACAATTGCTCCAAACCCACCCAAAATGCATCTTTGTCAGAATAAAATATGTGAAGCTAGGCAGCAGCATACATTGTAAGTACATTTAACAGATTTAGAGATACAAGAGGACTTTTAAACTCCTTTCAACTTTTCCCAGCTGCATCAGCCTCATAAAAATGTCTCATCCCAAAGATTTGCCCTCAGTTATCTGTGCTGCTTTAGTGGCACCTGAATACAGTGATTCACTCAGTAATTTGAAGAGATTTTCCCATCACTTGAAAGAAGAAATTGGGAGGTCCTGACCTCCCCTTGAACAATGACCTGGAAAATTGCCAGCTGCTGGTTTCTGTGCCCAGTCACCACTGCAGGTTAATGATAGTCTGCTTTATTCAGGAAGTTACTGACTTACATGCAGCACCCATGCTGAGCTTTCTGAAAAGGTGGTGGCAATATTTTACTTACTTAGTGTGTCAGGATGTACTGTCATTTTTAATTTGAATTTTGAATGTTATTCTAGGAAAGTTATTTTGTGGCAAGACAGTCTAATAATAAAAAAGGAATCTTAAACAACTGCCACTGGCATTTCTAACAGATGATTTCTTGTATTAGCCCAATTTTGTAAGCCAAGAGAAGTATTGGAAGTTATGAAAGTAAGGAATTATTACTTAATTCCATTGAGAAAAAGAACTAGAATGATAAACTACCTAATTTTTGTACATTTCAGTTAACACAAAAATATTACTGCTTTCACATTAAACATAACAGAGGAGAGGATATAGAAACATTTCACAGGGCAACATTTTCCTTTGCAACTTTAAAATGACAATAACCATCCATATTTCAGGTTTACCTTTGTATAGAGGTGGATTCTA
This sequence comes from Cisticola juncidis, assembly GCA_013400215.1. Classification (NCBI taxonomy): domain Eukaryota; kingdom Metazoa; phylum Chordata; class Aves; order Passeriformes; family Cisticolidae; genus Cisticola; species Cisticola juncidis. Next base: position 33,129 of record VXBR01011201.1, on the reverse strand, counting down.
TCAGTATTCCTGCTTGCACAAAACATAAGCCCATCATATATTTGGAATGTGTCTGATTTATCTACAACAGAAAAAATATTGGCATTAAAGATTTTCATTCATTCATTCCACTCTGACATTAAAAATAATATTTAAATATGTATCTAATTCCAGAACAACATAAGGTGCAGAGCTCAAGCAGCAAATTATGAAGGTATTTGTGTATTTTATTTTTCTGTTTCTCCTGAAGCCATGGCCTGTTTTGCCTGTGTCTGTTTGAGTTCCAGTCAAACCATCCACATTCCCAGCTGCTGGCTGGACAGTCCTGAGTTCTGTCAGCTCTGCTTTGCTCCAGGAGCTGTGGGGAAAGGCTGGGCTTATCCAGCATCAAAACTCAACAAATGGCCCAGGCCAAAAAGAGAAAATCCCATGCTGGTGTTTGTATTTCTGTTTCAGTGGGGTAGGTTTTTATTTAAAAGCCATTTTGCATGCCAGAGGCCTTTAACTCAGTTTCACAGTGGGACAGAATTGTTCTTTCAAAGTCCCACTTTACCTTCTCCACATTCTTTTTCACTTTCTTCCTTTTCAGTGCCAACGGTTTCCTGTTCTCTGAGTTCAGGAGATTGCTGGTCCCCCAATTCCCCCAAATTTCCTCTTCTGCCTTCAGCACTGCCCTCTGCTCTCTCTCCATCTCTCCTGGGGTGCTCTGACACTCCCTCCTCACTCTGGCTCCTGGGAGCTTCACCGTTTCTCTCCCCTGAAGAGAAACAAGCACAGCAATGATTTGTGTTTCCTGGCAGGTACCTGATAACACATCTGAGACACAAACACATCACTGAAATACAAAGAAATGGCTCTGCATTCTCTGATGTTATTATGGTGCAACCACTTAGGAAGTTAGAGCTAACTTTATAGTAGAAGAACAAACATATGGAACAAAGCTTTTAATTTATGTAATCCTGTGCACCCAGATTAATGTCAAAATATGTATGTAACAAACAATGCAGTTAGCAATTCTACATTATAGTTACTGTACACAATACACACACAAAATAGTTTTCCAGGCATTGATTTATACCTGTAAAACTCAGCAGTTGTCCTTATTTGAACAAGCCCAGAGATTTAAGTAAATAAAAAAGTAAAAAGAACCTTACCCATGGCTTTGCAACTGAAATGACAAATATTGGCATATATTTATAAAAATGTTTCATTAATTTTCTAGATAGCTTAAATAAATTTCAGTAAAAGAAATGTACTGTGAGCTGGTGGAGAAAGAAAAGCCATATTTTTTAGATAATGTCTCTCATGACAAATACACAATGCTCAAGTTAATAAAACTCCAACACCACGCTGCTTAGTTTTGAAAGGTAAAGAAAAGTCTTGCTGTTTAATTGTATTCAGAATGACCATAAATCTCTAGGAAGATGAGAGGGACATTTGCTGCAAAGAAAACAGAGGATATATTCTTCCTTATGGAATTTATATCCTGTGAACATTTTATGGGCATTTTTCACTTGTTTCAAGTTAGGCTCATGTAAAAGATCCTTGGGGAAAGCAAGACTAAGGAGAATCACTTGAGGAGTACTTGTTAATGTACAGACACAATTCCTCATATTTTCCTGGACTTCTGTGTACTCATAGGTTCAAAAAACCTATCTTTTCTGCACCTGATCACAACTGCAATGAGAAATGCATCTTTCCCTCTGCAGCACCCCTTACTCACCTTCCCTGCTCTGGGGGCAATGGCACATCTCACAGTAAGGCAGCAGAGCATTGTTAATGTAAGTGCAAGCACTGCAGTGCCAAACTTGATTTAAAGCTGTACTTTCACTTGAAGTGTTTAAGCCAGAAGGATGAAGTTCACTGTTTTTTTCTGAAAACAAAGAAGGTTTTTTTCCAGTCAAAGATGTTTTCTTTTTATCACTGGAGCTGACTGGGGTCCCTCCACTTGAACTCTTTGCTCTTTTGGGTTCATGTTCTCGAGTATCTTCATCACAAATTGTTATCACCTCGTTTATCCTTGTGCAATCCAGGTTTTCATCGCTCTTCTCTGCATCCTCTTCTTTTGGGACTGCAGAAGACTCTGAATCATTCTGTAACAATTCATCACCAGAAAATCTTTTGCGTTTCTTCTCCGCGGAGGATTTGGGGGAAAAGAAGGAACGTATGTCATGCTGCTTGTCCTTTTCAAACTAGGGAAGAGGAAAGGAATAGGAATCACAGAATCACTTAGGTTGTCAAAGACCTCTAAGCCCCACTTAGGACTGCATCAGAAACTGTTAAACAAAAGGTATCTGTAACTGAAGGTAACGCCGGTAACAGTGAGCAGAAAAAGCAATTCAACATTCCTCTCCTGATTTCAGAAAGCTATTTCCAATATTCTCCTGAAAAGCCTGAAATGGCACCACCAGAAAACAGATACACAGGAGTGGTAGGCTGTCTGCCTTTTTTTGAAGATGCCCATTACAAGGAAAAGCTTTCAAACACTATTTTAAATATTAGTCTAATCAATTCAGCACAGTTAACAAGGATGTTAACAGGAATTACTTGGTCTTATCTGACTCTGAGGGTGGCTCAGTCACCTAAACATAACATAAGGACCCATCACAAGATGTAGATGACATTGATTCCCCACAGAGTACTTTTCCCAACTTCACCTAAGTTTTAAAATGGAATTAGCATTATTTCTTCCTACTTTTTTAGTGTTTCTCCTTTAGTAATGTCTGAAGTGCACTCTGAAAGCTGAAGCAAATGACCACTACAATTCTTTTTAAAATGAAACAGAAAAAACAAAGTTTCAAGTCTTACATGAGTAAATAAAAGTCCATTTTGGGGATCTTCTAGACTTTCATTTGGGGTCCAGGTCTCAGCAAAACTCAAAAAATCCCATTTGTCCTTATCACCTTCTTCAGCCTGCATTTTCTCTTTCTTGCCATTCAAGGTGCTGCCTGTGACTTTGGCCTGCAGGAAGACAATAATGCTAAGTGCTGTATTTAGCACACTACAGTCAGTGAAGCTGTATACAAAATGTCAATATTTATTGAAGATAAAAGAGAACATATTCACTGTGTACATCTCTAACAGCCTTAACATGTTTTGCTTGGCATGTGGAGAAAATACAGGCAGGATTATTGAGTGACAGAACTTTTAAGGTAAATTGATGTTGAATTACTGAGCCCCACCTGTGCCATGTTTAAGGAGCCTCATAATGCACCAGGCAGGATGAGCTTTAAGGACCCTTCCAACCTAAACCATTCCATGATTCTCCAACTGCTAACAACAATTGGGTGATACTTGTGGAAAATGGCAACAGAAGAAAAGATTAGTGTCATCTTGGACCTACTGAAAAAGAATTATCTGAGAATGTCTCTGCCTCTCAGAAACAAAGCTTAGTTTAGGCACAACATTCGTTCTATTGAAAAAAAACAACTCACAACAAATTCCACCCTGTATGAGTGAGCAGAATGCCGGAATGCTTTAAAATTGTAAATTGAACAGCAGCAATAAAGAGCTGGAAGATAACACAACCATCTCCTGTGGATATGAACCATCCTGTACCTCTTGGCAAAGACTCATCATCTTTGCATCTTGAATGAAGAGCAAAAAGCTAGAAAAGGCTAAATCAGAACAAACGGGCATTCTGACGGTCAGCAATTGCAGGGGTATCCATTTATCTTAGAGAGTGTTCCAGATAAAGGAGAGCCCTGTGGCACTGCAGTGCAGCCCCCTGACCCACCTTGCGGTTGAGCATGGCCCACAGGAGCGTGTCCATGGTTCCCCTGGCGATCAGGAAGTGAATGTTCACCGAGCTGCACTGCCCGATGCGGTGCGCTCTGTCCTCCGCCTGCTTGATGTGGCCTGGGTCCCAGTACAGCTCAGCAAACACCACGTGAGTGGCAGCAGTGAATGTCAAACCCTAGGCAGAGTAACCAGATGCATTCTTCAAAAAGATACCACACACACAAACTGATTACCTGATTAGCTTTAACGAGTTAAAGGTTGTACAGGACATTTTAATATGGAAATAAGAGGGTGGTTGAGGTGGTCCTCAACAGCAGATGGGTTTATTTTACTGATTCTTCCTTGGGCCTCAAATTCAAAAAATACTTCAATATTGTGCAAAGACTGCACATTGCTTTTCATTACAGAATAAGATCTATTTCTTATTAATCTATTGCTTTTAGAGAAATGGAGTATTTCTAATTATTCAAGAATGAGATACTGCTGCTTATCATAATTTAGCTCAAGTAAATTCAATAGAGGCTTAGAACAGTTAACATGATTACTGCAAAGAAATGAGCACAGGGTCTACAAAGGACAAATTGCACAAAGATAAATTGCCTTCAGTAAACCACTTCAGGCATCAATTATTTCAGTAGCTATACTCTCCAAGTGGATTAGTTCATATCTTTCTGTTCTCCCCACCTGACCAGCTGCCTGAATACTCAGAATAGCAACCCGGGTTTCGGGGTCCTTCTGGAACTGGTTGACGAGGTGAATCCTCTCTGCAGAGGGAACACTCCCGTCTATCCGGATGTAGCGAGCCTGGAACATCACAACAGAGACCACATGGCATCACAGGTGTCTGTTTTCAGACCAAATCCCTCCCTGTCCCCCCATAAAAACAGGAAAAGGAATGTTCTACTCCTGTCATGGGGACCAGGATACATCAGCACTCTTTTGCCCTTTGATTTAAAATTAAATATCTATCTGCAGAAGTGTAGACTTTGTATTCACTGTTTGGAAAAGAAGAAGACAGAATGAACACGGGGTCTTAAAATGGAATTAGACAGAAGAATCTGGAATTACCCTGACACCATTTTTTAAAATTCCAAACAGTTAAAAAGAATAAAAATACAAAATAGCAGTTAGCCACCATTACCTAACAATAGTTAAGAGTCCATGATCCAAATAAGGTGAAAGCTCTTTGCAAACATTTTTACTGCTTTGAATCAAACATTCAGGGGGAATGAGAGTGTGCAGTTAAAACCCCTCAAAAATAGACAGAAGCATACTGGTAGAAAAATTTGGAAAACAACTGCCTACAACATTGATTTAATAATAATAATCATACACACAAAATCCTTCCATTCCTGTACTGGTGTGCAGCTGTGCTGGATCAAACACAGCTGACAGGCACTCGTGGAAGTGCAGGTAAATCTGTGTGCACATCTGTTAGGGCCTCACCTTGCTCTCTATCACTGCCTCTGTGCAGGCCTGCAGCATGCTCAGGTGATGGGCAAACACAAGGAACTTCAGTTTGTCATTGTCAAGCATCATTTTGATGTAGTCCTTGACTGCTCCTGCCTGCAGTGAGAGTGTTTTCATTAGTGAGACACACAAAATGTTCAAAAAGACAGTTTTTATTTTCATGTCTTTCAATTCCTTGTAAGAGGAAACAGTAAATTTCCATATCTTTTGTTATCCATGTAAGACTTTATCAAACACTGACATTGCTAAGAATTAAGTAATTCAGATTAATTTTGTTTACAAAAGATATCACAACTTGATGTCTTTGAGAAACATAACTTACCCCTTCAGAGACAGAAAAAACCCCCACATTTATCCTCAAAAGAACATATAATTACATGGCACTTTTTCCAGATTAAGATGTAGATAAACCCCCTTTTAATTCAGACATCATTATCTGATGTTTTAATCCAAATTTAAGAGAAACAAACATATTTCAAACAGATAAGTTAATATTTAATCAGAACTTCTGTATCCACACACGCAAAGCCATATATCAAAACTGAAAGAATAAGTTTGATATGTTCACGATACTATAATCATAAAATATTCCTCTATTTAAGCATTCATAGAATTCTTTCATGTCAAATGTAATTTTCAGTATCTTTTGCAAAAGCTATTAAAGCAATGATGACAGTTAATAACAAAATTTATCAGTGATCAACAGTTTATGCAATATACACCGCAGCAGTCTTCAGATTTCTTTTTTCATTGTAATGGGTTCTGTCTATTCCACAAACATACAGGGGAAAAGGGAGAGTTTCTCCATGTCACGATTATAAAACAAACCAAATAACCTCATCTCGTGTTCTGGCCAGTAAAACCAGGTTTATGAGGTTGAAAACATGCTGGATAATTTAGGGATACAAAAGAAAGACCTGCAGGTTTACCTTGGCAATGGCTGTTTCCTTGTACATGCGTGTGATCAGACTCATCACTTCAGAAAAGTGGCTTTCAGTGGCATCTGAACTCAGACTCCTCATTAATTTCTCCCACTCTGCAAAAGTGGCATTCAGATTCTGATTGGCAGAAGAGACCAGTGGTTAGACACAGAGTACAAAGCATGTTCTACCTCAACAGGTATGTTTTAAGTGTGAAATGTTTAGGAATTTTGGAGAACTCGATCAAATTTGCCTAAAAATAACTGTAGGATTCAAAATCTATGGGAAAAGAAGACAGAAAAGAAGACTGTACTAGAATTAGGGCTAATTTTATCATTAATGAGAAAAATTTGCTGTATTAATGTTCTTTGTGTTATATTTTAAAAACAGCAACAAAGATACTCTGCTTTATACTCACACAATCTTTGTATCTCCATATAAAACACATGCATATATAAAATACATATTCATAAAATACATCTCCATAAAATACATATTTCCATTTATTAACAAATGTATTTTTAGCAAAAGTGGAAAAATGACCTTGGCTGCAGCTTGTGGGAGGTCAAATGGAATGCGTTGCCTGACTTTGGGAGGCAACTGAGTGAGGACATCCTTTTTCAGTCTTCTGATCATTATTTCACTTAAAAGTTGATGTAGTTCCTCTAAGTTTGAAGCTCCTCTACAATCCCATTGCCTTCTTTTACCAAAAAACCTGAAAATGATAAATCAACACAGAGTGTAAACATGAGCTCTTCTGAATTCAATAGAAATCTTCAGTACATAATTAATTTAAAGCACACTATTGGATATGGAAGTGTGTTCTAACTTCCCAGGAGTCACTGCCCATCACCTGCACACAATCCTCTGTCTATTCCCAGCTGCCCATACTTCACTGTCCACAGCAAACAGAAGTTTCAGGTGTAATTCTGGAACTCCTGTTTCAATGGACTAATGAGAAGAATATACCACCATCAGAATAATCTGTATTATATTCCAGACAGGAAAGCCATCATGAAAACTGCAAATATCACCATCAATATTCCTTTCTTTCCCTCCCTAACAATTCCTTCTTACTTACTGCCAGAGACAGGATTTAAAGCTTAAGCTATCATCTTTAAAAGTAATTATTATTTAATAAGCAAAGCTAAATAGAGGAAAAAGGTTTAACATTAAGAAGCTAAAGGGTGAAAAGAGAAATTTATTAACTCAGTTTTCCTTATTCTTTCCTTGCTTTGCTGTTTGTGAGGAAGTGTTGCAGCAGGAACAGCAGCTTTTCTCTGTCAGCATCACCAGGAGATACTAAAATAACAAACATGACAGATTTGGAGAAAAGCCCAGGTAGCATTTTCCAGGGCCAGAAGAGTGTGTTACAAGCATGTAATTTTTATTAAAAGACCAAACAGACCGCCACGAAACCCCCACAATCATCTAGAGATTTTTAAGCCTTACTGACTTCATCAGTGTTGTAATTAGCTGAATTAGCTGAATATAATCATTTGGGAAAGGGGCTGAGGGAGTCCCTGCTGCACTGGTAAAGAGGGAATGGCACAGATGGAAGACAGCAACATCTTTTGCTCATCTCCCTTCCTTGGTCTATTTATATGCCTGTCCTTCTAAAGGCCTCCTCCCTCCACCCTCAGCAGCCTAAGCCTCACAGAAATAGTTTGCACTTCATTTTTAAAGCAGGTGTCTGTGGACACCTAAGGAAAAACCACCCATATTCTGACAGGAAGTGCTACATAAAATAACCCTATCAAGTTTATTACCACAGGATGTTTTGTTCCAGCTAAGTCATGAAGAAAAAGTTATTCATTGAATGCTTGCCAAACCCTGAACTTGATTTTTATTACATTTATGGTATTCCAAAAATAAGATAATCATCTATGATTGAGTAGCTAACCATGCTGTACCCACGCGCACTTGTGGTGTGAAAATTACAGATGCATTCAGTCAAAACACCATGGAAAAAATAGCATTTCTCTGTCTGAAAATTAGACAGTGATCTTCCATGTTATTTGAAGTTAAATACTGATAAAGTGCATATGATGGAGGGAGAAAAACAAGTTTTATGAAAATGAAACCATGTAATTATTATTGTAAAAATTAAATCTAAATGCTAGCCAGTTTAGCTGACAAAAATCTGTTATTCTGAACACATGCAAAGTTGTAGATATGAAATTTTCAGCTGACAGTCAGCCTGTGAAATACAGAGAAAAGTACTGGACTTTTTTTCTCACCCAAATGTGGTGAGGTAGCAAAAAACCTGGAACCCATAATAAAGACAGATATAAATTATTACATGACCATGACTGAGAGTTAAAAACTCCAGTTCTGAAGGTAAAACCTCCACAGCTCACACTAACAACAGTAAATGGATAAATAATTTTACTTAACAGGCTGCTTCAACTTTATTTCAAACTTTAACAGTGTTAATTTATTAATTTAATCAGTGTCACCCTTTTCCCAATGCTCTTTGATGCAGGAAATGGTAGCTGACCCTGGGTTTCAAAGCAAGATGGTGTGACTGAGCAGTAGAGGTACTTCCTACTGATTCTCTCTCTTGGCATGACAAGAAAAATCAAAGATACTCATAAGAATGTAAATAAGCAAGGGCAGTGATACCTGACACGAGCATCACAGTATTTTTTAGCATATTCATTCCAAGTTCCAAACCTTCTTGGAAACAGCGCCTCAATCTGCATGAAGAGCTGCATAAAAAATCAAATAGCAACAGTGAAAACTTAAAAAATGCCTGTGAATGTAAGACTAATCAGAAATAATCAATACATGGTTCTTGTGCTAAGTTTACATTTAATATTTGCACAAAAACCACACAGTGTGGTCTCCACGCAAAAGAAATTCCATAGGATACAGAACTCTTCAGAGAGGACAGATGTGAGAAGCCCTCAAAGAACAGAGCACTCAGACCACTGTAACAGCTTGGAAAAGATTCACAGTGAACAAGAAAACATGGGTGAGATGAAGTTACTCCTAAAAAAACAAGTTTTATCATTTCCCAAGTACATAGGTTTCTGCAAAGCTTCAGTGCAGGTATTGCATGAGTGGTCTGCTTCCTAAAATACATGAAAAAACACGAAATTCTTAATTTTTATTTCAAAAAATGGACAATTTCAATACAGACCAGAAATTTCACAGCTTTTTTTACCTACTAAGTAGCAGGAGGTAAGTACCAGCTTAGATGACCTTAACCAGGAAGAATTCTGCTTTACAAGCTGTTACACTGTCAGAGCTTCCTAACTTCTGAGATCTTTTTAATACATTTAAAGACTTTATATAAGGATTCTGCTTATGACACAAAACTGATTAAAGACATTTAATGCTTCATATACTCTGCCTTGTAAGCCACTGAAGAACATCAGTATCACTAAAAAAATCACAGATTATTTTATTTTCCATTATTTTCCATTTGGTCATAAATTTTGATCCCATAGCTGTGGTCAAGGACAGCTTTATGGAGTTTCCTTTGAAGACCTTTAACAATGATTCTGCTCTCAGTATCCATGCATTATATAAAGGCATAACACTCACTAACTTCAATTCTTCATCCAGGGTTGGTTGTAATGTCTTTGTACAGGAAGTTTTAGTAATTATCCACACCCATAAACATAAATATTCATATTCAATTTTTAGATAAATATTCATGATATACCAAGCCTTTTTCCATACCACAGATATCTTCCTCAAGTTGTCACCTCTTCGAAGAAATTAAACTCATAAAGGGTCTTGGCATAAGTTCTACTTACACAGTGAGGAATTCTAAAGCATAAAATACTATTTATATAACTCTTTTTAAGTTCCCTGAATACAAATCAGGTCTTATATTCCATTTTCCCCCTACATTTGATAAATAAAGGCAGCTGTCTTGGGTTCAGTATAAAACCCAAGAGAGTTTTTGTTACCTCTCTGCTCCTCCCTAATTCCCTAAACTGACCTTCCTTTAAAGAAAATTTGTCATTCTGGATGTGCAACAAGCACAGCCTGTATTTTGTTCCACTTAATGAACATAAAGAATATTCAAAAGACCAGTGATAAACCTAGGACTGCCTTTGTCAGATGATGAAGTAAAAGATTTAATCCATGATCTTATCTACCAAAGATTTCCCTACCCAGGAGAAACAAGTACTTCTTTCTTAGACTCTTTATTTTCTCTTTCACCCAGCAATCAGTCTGTAACATGCAAGATTAATTCCTCACAAGAAACACTGTCTCAAGTTACCTGTGCACAAGCTCAAAAAAGTTTGTAAATCAACTCCAACAAAAATACATGTTAGTTTCTTGTATTTGTCCTCCTTAAGGCTGCTAGTGCTGCATGTTATTGCATATATTCAACAAATCTGTTCATTTATTACTGATACCATCCTCAAAAACAAAACCAAAACAAAGCACAACGTATCAAATACCTCTTCAGGTCTTCCTAGAGCAGGAGTTCCAGTAAGGAGAACAGCTCTGAGAGCTTTCTGCACAATTGGCAGTAAAATCTTGCTACGGGTGGCATTTCTGGATTTCATGTAGTGTGACTCATCAATGACAACCACCTTGAAGTTCTGCCTGTACAAAGTGTCTACCAAAGTCTGTGCATCAGATGTTAACAGCCCATACCCCAGAATTGTTACTTTGCTCGTTGATATTCCCCTGAAAGAGAAAATCCACAAGTTTTCTTAGTAAATTTTTATTGTGGGATAACTAATATAGCAGTGAGATCATAAAAAAATGATCTCAGAGGTATTTATGTCTCCTTTTGGATTGATGGACATGTGGGCTGTCAGGCTAACAACAACAGCTTTTGGTGTTTAAAACATCTCACACTTCTCAACCACACACATTTCATAACCATTTTGAGAAGACACATTTCAAAGGAATTTCATTTATCTGGGTGCACTGCTTCACCCTCTGCTCCTTTTCAGGGGCATCTCATTGGAAAAAAACACTTTGAGGACAAGAAGTTACACATGAGCCAAGATCTCTATTAGCACTCAAACACCTGATGTCTGTGCAAGCTTTCTGCTGCTCTGGGTACAGAGAGTGCCCTCAGCAGCAGCCTGAGAGGATTAAGCAGATTGTCCCTGAGTATTCAGGCACTGTCAAAGTACAGACTGGGCTGAACCCCATCCCCTGGAACAACCATTCCTGTCAGAGCTGTTATCCAGCTTTTTTGTTCAAACAGAACAAAAAAAAAAAAAAACTCCAAAAACCTGAAAGGAGAGTCAACATGGCACAAGATGAAAAATTATTCTTTAGGTTGAAGTGAACTTTTTATAACAAATTTCAAGATGTATCCAGGTGCAAGGCATGAATTGATTTTAAAAGCACTAGGGAGCACTGTGGCCCTTCAGGAGCAGCACAGGAACTCAAAGCTGACACACGAGTCACCAGGATGAGGGTCATAGCTGGTCTACCCATCTGTCAGACACCAGTGCTCTGCTGGCATCCTTTCTGTTTGTGCTCTAGTAGCAAGAGATGATGAAACCAGGCAAGCTGAGTTTCCTTGAGGATTGAAGAGGAAGGAAGTAAATGCAGCTACACATTCCTGCTCCTGGATATGGAAGGTGTGGTGCTTTGGGCACTTGGCACTGTGGGCACTGCAGACTCTGGCTGTCACTGGACATGCCACATGTAGCAACCAGGAAAACCCAAATTTCCCTTGCACTTTCTGAAGGGTACATTAAAAAAACCCCAAACTTATTTATTTTAGTGGAACCAATTTATTCAAGAAACTTCCATTTTCAAATTTGGCCAGAAATTACGAACCCTAAACTGACGCTAAGTTGATTTAAATCGGTTTTAATCAAGAAGTTAACACTCAATAGTAAACTTAATTCTTGAAGTTTTGAAGAAAAGCAGAGTATTAAACTGAGAGAAATCAAAGCTTAACATATGGAAGCAGAATTTAACAAAATGCTAAACCAACTTTGGCAGCTGTATTTTTGCATTTTCTTACAAATGCATGAAACACTTTTTAATGTTAAAATATTAATTAGTTCCACAACAACCTCACTTATAGCTGGGAAGCCTCCTGGAAGTTAAATGAGCAGAAACTCAAGTTTTCATCTTCCCTTGTTTTTGAATAAAAGTAAGTAATAATGGTTAAGGTCTACTCCTTTAAAAATCTTAAAAGAACAGAATTTCATTTACTGCTTAATTTTCCCATCATTTTCCCTAGTCCGTATTTCCCCTTTCTGCATCCAGCACTATAAGCACTGAATGCCTTTTACAGAAATACTTTTAAATTAAAAAGCTGATTTTAGTTTCCATGTTCCTGTGATGAACCTAAATTTTGACTAGCAGTAGGAATTAACCTTTGATGAAGTTTTCAAAATGCATTTTCAGTTGGATTTCTGTGGTTGCCAGGAAGGTTCCAAGCAACACATCTTGGCAGTCATTTTCTGATATTCCCAGAAAACATGAAGATCAGTCTCCCTCACACCAAAGTTTTAGAACAACATCTAAACATTACCATAAAATCAACCAAGTAATTTACAGCAAAGCAGACAAAAACCACCCTTGTAATTCAGGGTAATAGCAAAGTTATTCTAATAACACCCAAGACATAGCTTCTCTGATGAATTTGTGCTATTAAGTCTAAAGATAGAAAGCGTAGGTCATGATGACCTTTTCAGTTATTTAGGGATTACTTATTCGAACTTACAAATTTTCTCAGCATGCTAAATGGAATCCTAACAGTAATTACTTCCTTATTTTGTAATGTACACCAGAAGTTCTCCAAAAATGTTTTACAGAAGCTAATGAATTCATCAGAGTTGAGAAATAACTGTGTATGTTCAATCTGAGACACACTGAAGTAATCTAATTTTCAGCAGACAAGCATTTGCTACTTTGCAAAAAGCAGACCCCTCAACTTCTAAGAAAGTGAGTAACTACTATAATACAGTAACAGAAAACTGGGAGGAGTGGCTGATAGCCCAGAGGGGTATCTGATAGCCCAGAGGGTGGCCCTGCTTGAGCAGGGGGTGTTGAGCAAGCCCTTCTAGAGAATAATAACAAACTGTACTCACCCAATATCAGTTTTGTTCTGAATGATGCTAATGTCATCTGGAGAGAGTTCTGGAATCCACTTCTCCATCTCATCCACCCAAGGGTATCTCAGGGAGGAAGGCACTACAATTAAGAGAGGCCATTCATTTTTATAGTAATATGAAATGGCAATTGCTTGAATTGTTTTTCCTAGCCCCATCTGGGAAAAGAAAAGAAAAGAACAACATTAAAACCAGAAGTCTCTGCTCAGAAAGCATACTCCATTCAAAAGAGTCCAAAAGAATTTGCAAAGACAGAACCAAATAAAAGAAATCCAGTCAGAGCTACTTACATAGCATGTATTTAATTATCACTCTGTTACCACAGATCATCTTTCATGAAAAAAGGTTCTTCTAGTTAAATGGATTCATACATGTCTTATATCTGGTTAGCTCATCAAAGTCAGAAGGAGCATTTCCATTCAGCTCAGAAGATTCAGTTCAGGGTCTTAAGAGTAGAGACTAAAAAATCAAACTCTTGAACTTGTTAAGCTACCAAAAACATTTTTAAATGCCATGCAAAGGAAAGAAAAATGTAGGATGTCTTCTTACAATAACAACAACTATGTCCTCAATTGCATAGGCAAGTGAAGAACAAACACCTGTGGGAAGAGCTCTGGGTTTGACCCAGTGGGAAACAAAAAGAAATTACTGCTCTGATTCACCAGAGTTTTTCTTGGCCTGTAACACAGATGAGAAAACCCAGACAGTAAGAAGTCAGATGGACAGACAAGGGTAAGAGTCAATAAACAGATTTATATTTAATAGGAAAATATTTGCTTTGTATTGTCAAGGTGGGAACACTCCCACAGGTGAATAATCATGGCAACAGATGATTATAAAATTTAGACTTTATTATCAACCCTCCTCCCCAAGATTTTATCAAAGAATGCAGCTATTTCTCTGCTTGTTCACCTGGCAAGAGACAGTTCCCAACCCCTGTGAAACTCAAAGCAGAGATGGGCCTTCAAATGCTCTGTGCAGGTTTTCCATGGAGTCCAGTGGATATTGGAGTGATCTGCTGCTATCTAACTACTCACAGCAGTGAGACATAAAACAACTTACATCTCCAGTATTGAGTCTGAATGGACTGACCTAATGATGTAATGAAGAGATTGTCCAAGTACAAAAGAAAACAATGAATTTTTCTACTATTACTAGAAAGAAAATAATAGAAAAGCTACTGTGATACTCAGTTTTCATTCAAAATTGCCAAGTTTTCATTAAAATCTTTCCACAAGTTTCCCTTGTGTCACCAGTAGTTCTTAGGTTATCTGAAAACAAAGCCAAATGAAAAAAAAACCCAACAAAATGATATTCATTTTTAGTTTGCTGCCATGGCTGTGTCCCTAACTCAGGCTGTGCAGTCCCTGTGATAATCCAGGCACTGAGGAGAAATGAATATGGAATAAAATCAGGGCTCTTGGTTCAACACACCCAGGGATGGATGCAGATCCCACAAGCTAGGTAATGGATTGTGAGACACTAGAAAAACTGGAGAAAATATTATGGTCTTGGGTTTTGATACAAACCCATCTTTCTCCAGCATGGAAATGGATGACACTAAAATTCTGGGGGAAAGATTTTATTTCTCCCCACTCTGAGAAAAAATGGAAACATATTTGTAGATCACCTTTCAAAAAATACTGGTTTTATCTTACTTTAATCCTTACACAGTTACACAATCCAGGGATATGTACTGTAATTCTCTGATCTTGAGTTTTCTCCACAATTTCTTTTTACATACAAGCTCACAATACTGATATTTATTTTTACCAACATTTTCTTATTTAGAGATAGGTCAAAAAGCACAGGATACACATCACTGCACAATACTTCCTCCAGTGCCACACCTATTGTCATTATAAAATATACAATCTTTATTTTGGAATAAATGTATCTTCCAGGGCTTTTTATTTCTAACATAATTATGCACAGCCCATTTTCTAGTTCAAGGAGGGAAATAAACTGTTTTAATAAAAACATCACTACTGCAGATATTTTGATTTTTCCCAAGCTTCCCTTTTCTCTTCCCTTGAATATTTTTGAATTCTCCACAGGTCCCAGATATTTTGCATTCTATGCCAGGATAGTTTATCTCCAGATGTAATGAGATTTTTATAGTATGAGGAGATGTTTAAATCCCAATAATCCATCTCTCTCTCTCTCTCCTTGTGTGTCAAGAAAACCCAAATTAGAATTGTGAGACTACAGCAATTCTCTTTTTCAGAAAGATTTTATACTGCCAACACATCAAGAGCATTATTACAAAAATGTTTTATCTGTCAGAAGAGATCCTGGACTCAGATTTCCCTAATATGGAATATAACATATATTTTCAAATGCATGGAAACAATGAATTATACAATTACTACTTCATTAGTGCACTTTAAAAAAATTCACCTTTGGAAACCACATCTGTTAAAAATCTCTTTGGGCCAGGAATGTCTAATAATGCATTAAAAATAGCTCACCATGCAATTATAAAGCATTTTTAAAAACTCAGCTGAGTCAGTGTTTTTAAAATGTATCAGTACAGGAGATTTAACCTAAAATTAAACGTGACCTTTTAAGTTTTCTCAAGGATTCTTCTAAACTTATGTCAGGTTTCAATTTTTTCCTCACTTAGGCATTTGCAGGGTATCTGCTGACTATCACAGGAATTTGGATTCTCTCATTAGCAGCCTTTCTGCCCACACCTCTCCAACAAAAAAAAATCACATCTGCACAAAGTGCATTAACACCAGAAAAAATAGTGTCAGAGGAACAGGAATATCACTTACCTCATCAGCAATCATACACCTAAATAAGAAACAAAAACAGGGGGGAAAAGCAGAAATTAATACTAAATATAATACATAAACCAATACTTACAAACCGTTTACCATAAATTTAAATTCTGGATTTACAGAACAAATTAAAGGAAGAGGTTCATGCCTCCAGATATCACCAACAAAAAGTGAATTTGGTATCAACTGAAAATAAGTACAACAATTATTCTAAAAATATTTATTCAGGCTGCTGGCATTACTGCAGAACTTGCAATTGCAAAACTGAATTTCTGCTAAGGTCCAGGGATAGATTAATTGTAATCATAAGAGACACTTCCAAGGCAAGAAGTGTCTCTTTGATTTTCTTTTGTCTTTCACAAAGAGCAATGTTTTGCTGCTTCATGATTAAGGATTATTTATATGTCAGATTGATTTTAAAAATCTGCTTTCCAGAGCTGTCACATTTGTTTTGAAATAGAGGCAGAAACTCCCTCTCCCCCACCAATTGTACCAGCTAAAGTATTAGAAAATGAATTTGATTTTTTGCCCATTTTGGAGTCACTTGGCAATGCCACTCTGTGTAAAAACAACGACAATTGCAAGTCCCCAGTCATAAATAGTAAATTGTATTCAACATGCTTTCATTTTGTAAACATTAAATGCCATCTTTGGCATTAATATCTTAAAGGTATTTTAACCATTCTGGAATTCTATGTGTACCCATTGCACAGTGTAACTCAAATACAGTGCTCCTTCCATGAAAAAATGGGAAAGATCTTCCAGGTCTTAGTGTCTTTAACAAAATTTTTAATGCAACAGGATAGAAGCATTCTGTATTTTGATCCAGAAAAATCTTTTTAAACAATACAGAACTGCTTTTTTAGTGGTAGCTACTCTGAAGTTAGTGTAGCTGGCCAAAAAAAAAAAAAAAAAGTTCGATATTTTCAGAATCACAGTATACTGCTGTTTACTCACTCTGCCTAACAGTATAAATTCCAGTGTCTACTAATTTTTGCAGTTTCCTTCAACTGAGGTAAAAAATTCAAAATTAATTCTTATACAACTTCGTTTTTTATAAGCAACAAACTTTGCAATTGCTTTGCAACTTCCCCTCCCAGCTGTTAGGGATGGAGCAATCAAAACAAAAGAAGAAAATAGAACAAAACAAAGCCCCCAAGTCTGCACAGATTTACAAGAGAAAAAAAGGCAGGAAGAGAATTATTTTCAGTGGCAACTCATGATTGTGGGGCCTTAATGTCTGTGATTTGCAGCTGGGCAAAGATGTTTATGTGCAGACAACTAACACACAATTCTAATTTAAAAATAATGCCAGTTTTTGCTCAAAGACTGATTTTTTTTCCCATTCAATACTCATTGTTAATTGCTTGAACTGAAGTTTACAAAACAAGTCTTTCTGTTTTGCAGATTCTTTGAGGCCAAGTGCTTTCAGTACATTAATCATGTTTTTAAAAAACAGTTTGAAGCCTGAAATCAATTGGAATGCACAATAACCTACTGTTGCAGTAGTACTCCTTACACAAATGCACCAAATGATTAAGACTACAACTAACAGCTACAGAGACAGCTCAAGAATAAACCACAGACCTTCTTCAACAATAAAGATTATTTATTGTAAGAATATCAGAGCTGAAATACAAATATAGCAATAACCAAGTGGCATCTGGTAGCAAGAAAATATGGTGAAGAGGACAGGAATAAAAGTATTCCTTGCCAACTTCTGCTGATAAATACAGTGTTTCTTAGAAAATCAACTTAAATTTTAGTAGAATTGCATAAATAGTGACATGTTAATTATGCCAGCTCAGACAAACAGAAAAAGTGAGAACAGGTAAGATCCTATCGCACTGTTCTTTGGCATAGGTGAACTATTTGGATGCTCCTTTTTCTTTTCAGAATCACAAGCAAAAAATGAAGAAATTCAGAGTGATTTACAAACGGCTCTGACAATTAGAAGCTGAAGAGCAAATAAAACCCACCAATTTTAAAAGTATGTCAACCACAGGAACATGTTTTCCATAAAGCTAGATTTCTCCATTAGAGTGAAATGTAACCACTTAAACATTGATGACTTTATCTGCTGATGAATAAGAAATTGTTCAGTTTCTCTTTTTGCACTCATTTTCAGACTGTACTCATAAAATCTGTGGTGCTTATAGGGTATCTCCTGTTTTCATGCCTATTAACTTCCACTCAATATGTCCTTAAGTTAAACTTATTACGTAGCAGCAACAAAGTTGATGACTTTAAAACATTTATAGAAACTCATCATTTTGTTGCTGGTAGATGAAGGAAAGTACAAAGTAGTTGCCATCCTTCTACCCATAACAGCTCTGCAAACAGAGGTTACATGAAGTGATCAACACAATTTTATCTTCCTCATTTCTACAGTATCAATAGAAACAGAGGCACAGAAACACTGCCATGCTTAAAGCTGGATATCTCTGGTGATATCTTGAATACTTTTGATAGTAAATATTCACTCTCTTCTGCTGCCCAGTGATGAAATTGCTTTGTCATAAGCAGTTGAGATTTTCTTCCTGTACTTGCAGTCCATCCATTTTTCAGCATTTAAAATGTGACCAGACACATCACAGATTGAGCTCAATCAAGTGCACTAAATTGGTTTTAAAGCTCCAGTTAGAGTTATCTGAATGTGTAAAGTCTCCTGTGATTATACAGTTAGTGACATGAATCACTGCTTGGATCCACACTGCTCAGACTCAAATTCCTGAAGTGCTACAGTTTTTAAATTGCTAATTTATGCCAATTAATTAACATTATTGACACTCATACTTGATAAAATTTTGACATGGCACACAAGATTAAGTTTATGATCGAGGTAGAAGTTAATACAATAATATAAGTGGAAATAGAGAACAGTGAATTTATTTTATGACTTAATGCATTTTAAAGCATTCATCTGTGTATCTTTCACAGTTTTAAAATAAGAATCCTAAACATGTCTGCTTAATGTAGTTAAAAAGATAAGAAGTCCAATTTTTTTTTCATTGGATTCTTGGGCAATGAACAACAGCTTATAGAGCAGAGGAAAATCATGAAATGTCTCTGGTTTATAATCACAAATATCAGATTTGAAGTGTAAAGAACTTCCCCATCTTTATAGCCCACATCACACAGAACTTACAAGATACCTAATAGCTAGTTGCACTAAGCTGCTAAAAAGCAATACTTTACATAACCTTAAAAATATGCAGCCTTTATTTAAAAAAAACTTCACTATGTTCTGTATTATTGCAGTCAGACAAGCTGCCAACATGGACATAAAGGTTCCATGCTGTCAAAAGCAGAAGAAACAGATCTTCAGCTACATTGAAGGGACAAATATGTATTTTTGTTTCACATATTTTGACTGCAAGAAGACAGACTTCTTGTTCTCTGAAGTTCAATTAGTCATTTCCTCTCAACTGGTAGTTACCCAATCTGAGCTTCATCATTCAGATCCCATCTGTTCATATGACACCTTAATAATAGCTCTATCCAAGAATATAAATCAGGGCTATGATACGCAGATTCATATCCTGTTATAAGCTCAGCCCACATGGTCAAAAGTTTCGGAAAAGCATGGAAAAAATCATTTGAGATGTCTCAGTTGCACTTACTCTCATCAGCAAAGTCCAACCGTGCAAAAGGCACCAGTCAATGGCAAATTCTTTCAGATTCTTTTGCATTTAATCTTTAAATGTTTCCCTTCTCCAGAGCGAATCCTGTGGCTCGTGTTAGAATCTCTGTCCATTCATCAAGGAAATCTGCTATTTTTTTCCTAGCAGAAAGCAGCAGAATCTCATTGGGAGATTGCACACGCTGCTACAACCTTGCTACTATTCATAACCCGTTTGCAGTGCAGGGTTAGCAGTGGCCTTCGGACACAGAAGGATCTTTCACAAGTAGAAGGGAACCAGAGTTTGGGCCTCCACTAGACTCTAACAGCCCCTGGCATTTTGAGGTGTTATTAGCCTGAAAATAAAAGTATATTTTTCTTTTAACAAGTAAACACAAAGAGCTCTGAGTGAGGATGTACCCAGGTGAGTGAACACACCTGTAGAGAGCAAGGTCTGCTGTGCTGGTGCACCTCTGGTGCACACAGGTCCAAACCCTCACTGCTGTTCACTGAAGAGAACAAATGCAAGCCCCTTAGGTTGTACACAAACCCCACCTCTCCTCTGGATGTAGAGAATCCCATCGTTAAAGGGACCACCCAAAGATGGATAAGTCAGAACCTCAGAACCAGACTTTCAGCACTATCAGAATAGGCTTGGTCCTTGATACCTTGTAAAGGTATCAAGCACCAGGCAAAGGTGCATTTACACATTCTTACTACAGCAAACCTTGGATAGAAACCTGAGGTAAGCAAAAAAACAGGTGAAGGAGATGAGAAAGAAACTCAAAACTCCTGATAGAGCCCTTTGAAAGCTCTATCAGGAAAGTTCTGCCTCTGAAAGGACAGAGAGAATAATTTTTCAAACCTCAAAAAACACAGAAAATGTTCCTGATTGTGTTGATGTCAAGAAGATTGGAATCAGCTTTGCAAAGCAGAAGGACAAGCAGATCTTTAAAATTTTATGCAGATGACTTCACTGGAGAAACAGAATGAAACTGAGGCTAAGCTCGTGTGGCATATGTCATAGAGCCATACAAAAATAGTCTGCATCAGAAGGTTAATGTTAACACAGTTTTGTAAAATGCGTTTCAGGGAAGAACAAACATTTAAATGAAAATCATTTCTATTTCTGCGTGTCTGGGTTCCATTTGGGTCACCCCTTTTAAAATGTCAGCACTATTAACCATGCAAACAATACAGCTACAATTTCTTATATTAATTATGGCTGCTGCAGTAAGGTATCTTTGTAAAGAGAAAGAATCCATTTTGAACTTTGCTCTTGGAGGAATATTGATTAACAACATACTGGAATTAAGGCCTGTACAACCAAGGATCCTACCAAGCCAAACTCCTGGTGTTAGAGGTTTCTTGTAACTACAGAAATATTTGCAATAATATCCTCTCTAGACAGTTGTGCTTCCTTAAATGGTAGACTAAAAACAAAAGGGGTACAGCAATCCAGTACATCTGTTGCTTGCTTATAGAGATAATTTAACTTCTTGATTGATTTTCAGTGGCTATTAATCCAGGAAAAACCACTGAGAACTGCAGGTAGCTTTTACAGAACAAACTCCCTCCCTTTTAAATGCATTTTCCAAGGCAAACAGTCAAAGCAGTAGCACTTCATTTTTTAAAACACTGAAAAATTTTGTTACTACTCAAGCAAATTAAAGCTGTTTTTTGTTAATGCAGGCTTTGGAACATGTTGTACAGAGGAAGCTCGAGTCTTTCTTTCACTGGTGTGGGTGTCCTGATATTCTTGGGATTCTCACCTACTCATGTGAGTCAGTTTTATATAACACTACAACATATAATTTACCTCCCACTCACAAGCCAACACTTCAGCACTAACATCTTAACCAAGGGTTATTTAAGGAATCTGAACTTAGAACATTTTTATATAAAACTGCGCAAGCAACCATTACATTTGTGTGTCAGTAATCACAGCACACAGTCCTAAAACTGGAACAAAGAGAGCTGACTCCCTTGCAAAAATAATCAAGGGTGTTGCATCAAAAACAGTGCTCCAGAAGATGCAAGATAAATCTTACCCTTGCTCCTGAACTACACTAGGTATTTAAAAAAACCCTAAGTAATAAAACCACAATCTTTGATTTAAGGTAAGATGCACTAAATTGCCACATCTGCCTTGTTAATGGTTCTGAAAAGGAATCTAGAGGAGAATGGTTGTGCTGTCTTATGCTTTCCTCCAACACTCCTCTCCATGTGGCTGAAAAACCCACCTAAAATGTTTTATTAGTATTTGAAAGCTCTCAGACCACACGTTCTGGTATTTTAGCTTTGGCAAAGATGTGTGGAATAACACATAACAAAGTGGTCAGGCTGAAGGTTAAGCTCTGACACATCAATAGGCTTTTAGAATATGTTAATGGAACTGTTAGGTGAGAAAAACCTCCAGCCAAGAAGACACCCTAAAGTGACAGTGAAAACACCTCATCTGATCAGTCACTGACTTCAGGAACAAATGGGATCAGCAGCTGACTCAATGTAAGAAAAAAGAATAACTTCAACTAATTTCAGCTACTGATAATTGAGGCTGCAAATGTTAACCTTGCTGCTAATAACTGAAATACCTGTGAGCAGCAGAAGCCTTCCTTAATATGCAGTGTGCTGGCTTTCAGTGAAATGTAGATATTTATCACTACTTTCCAATAAACTCTGCATTCCCTGGTGATCTGGGGCAGTTCTCCCTTGTGCCTGTGCTCCCCTCCTTCCAGCTTGCATTAAGTCAGTGTGACTCAGACTCGTTCAAGGCCTTCCCTGCACTCATTCTCATTAAAGTGACTTTAAGTGTCACACTCAGAAGTGCTCCCTCCCATCCGTGCTCTCCTGGGTGCTGTGGTTAAACACCAGCTTCTCACGGATTCCCACACTGCAAACCCTCCCTGCACACAGCTAACACCAATTCACTTCCCCTTTCCCCTGCCTCCAGCACTGCTGACATCCTACTGCCTACACTTGTGGTCTTACCTCTCTGGGGTCTCCTCTTCCATTCTAACAAATTATGCCCTGCATTTCTAAAATCTGCATTTTCCTCTCTATCCCTGCTGCTACAAGTCCACATTTAAACCCAGATAAATGCTCATATTTCTACCATTGCATTTTTTTTCTGTTCTTATGTCTTGTTTTTTCCTTTTTCACCCCACATAGTTCCTCTCCTGAATGATATCCTAGATTCACTTACTGACAATGCATTTTTTGTTCTATTTGAATTGCTTCCCAGTTCCTCCAGCATCACTTCCAAACAAGCTTCCCTGGCTAGGAAAGCTCTGCAGAATTTGGCTCAGTCTCTCATTCATACTTCCTGCATCTGAACCTCATTCTGTGAGCTAGCATCTTCATTTATTCATCCCTCTCTTCCTTGGCACTTCTCAAATGTGAGATGTACTCTGAATCATTACAAACCAACGTCTTAAAAAAATGAAATCTTTCTTCAACCCTGAGAGCTGAAATGGATTAACTGTTTGATCCTCTCTATATTCATTAAATAGCCATCCCATTCCTGTTCCCAGAGATTACTTCTGTGCTTTGTTCTCTGTGACTGGAGATAACTGCTCACCTGTTATAATGCAGGTTTAAGGACCCACATTTATCACAAAATTGTAATAATTTTATATATCTGAGTTGCTGAATACATTGGAATAAAAGATGATTTCTTTCTTACTCTAGCAAGAAACTTATGCCTTATTTCAAACAGCTCTTTCAGGCTATCTAACTACAAATGACTGAGACTAGAGACAGAAATTTTAAAAAGTGTTACAATTATTTTTGTTCCAATCTGATCTCTGATCTCAAGTTCTATGAACAATGGAGATGCTTGTTGATAGCAGTTGATGCTGCAAGCCACCAAGTACAAATTAAAATAAAAATGAAATATTTAACTAAATATTCATAGACATGTTAAAAAAACAAATGTGAAGGTAATTTCTTTTTCTAACATGCAAATTTAAGTAATTTGGCTTTTACTGAAGTCAGTGTGACTGGGAAAAATTCAATGGTAGCCTGTAAAATATTTTTGTAAGTGTTCTTTTAAACCATGCAGCTGATTCTGAAAAAAAAAATCAGACAATGGAAAAAGCAGTTGGTCTTGCATTTAATCACAGCATCGACTTGCAGAAACCTATGACCTTTCAAAGAAAGAACAGAAAAATTAGATATAGACAGTGAGAGATATACAGACATGTAACTAGGCTTAGTGCTTCAAAATGGAATTGAAAGACAAATCTATTCTCTTATTCATAGCTACCATCAAAGATAAGAAAATGAAGAATAGAAATACACTGAAAGAGCAAACCAACCAGTAATTGTGGATCAAAAATAGTAAAGATAAAAGCAAAGTAAAATAAAAGCTCTGGTAACTTAAAAAAGCAATACAAGACAGAAAGCAACAATTGCATTGTACAGAAGGAGAAAGAAAGATTAATTAGACAACATAAAACCCAGAAGCAAACTCAGTAACCATGACAAAAATCAGAATGAAAGTGAAAAATTGTTATAGAAAAGTGTAAGACACAAGGGCCTGCTGCTCTAGCACAAACCAAAATGTGCATGGGAGTGCATGGACTGAACACATTTTCCCTTTTTCCATCAGCTCCCAAAATCTGAAAATACAACTCCCTCAGACACCCAACTCGATTGGAAATTATACCTTTCATACTACTCAGTGGATAATACATCCTAGAAAGTTAAAGAAATTTGTGTAGAAATTTGCATAAGAATTTAAATAGGACATATCAGAAATTCCTTGCCCTACCAAGGGCTGTGCCTGGGAATTTCAAACATTTCTATTTGCTTCCTGCCCAAGAGCTGCCATTTCTGTGGTCCAACTGCTAAATCCTCAGCAGATTTTATATGCTGTGCCTTTCTAGTGAAAAATTTATCAGCTGTGTTCATAAACTTCAAGGAAATTACGATTTGAACTTTTCGTTATTTTGGTCGGCTTTGAGGATGGCAGAGGAGGAATTAATTCCTACAAAGACTGATAATTTTTGAAGTAAAAGTCTGTTTTAATTAACAAACAATTAACTATGTATTCCTCCTGTGCACCTTGCTGGAGATCAGAGACAAAGTCAATGGGAAAAGTGCTATTTAAAGTGTAAGCAGCAGACTCAATATTGTAACACAGAACATTCACACTCTATTCTCCAATGATTTCACTGCCATAATGGTTCTCTGTAGCCCATTATCCACAAAAGTATTAAACACTATAAAACTTTTTCTTACTCTAGATAGGGACTGCCAAACAAAACAATTGCTCTTGCATTAAAACTAATGACTCTTAATGGCAGATGTGAACTCTGCATATCCTGATATTGCCATCCATAGTAATTTACTTTTTTTACTGTGTCTAACAGCATTAGGCCAGAATGTATTAAAAATCACATGCTCCTGAATATATAAGTTAATGTATTACCTCTCAAACTTATAGAGGAAACAAGATCATCCCACTAAAACAGTTTGATTGTACAATTAGAATGCAAAAGCTTGTTTCATGGGTGGTAAATATCTCCAAGTCCTCTTTTGCATCCAGCTTGAACAAATTGTCCTGCCAACACGCCTAGAAAGAAATATATCTGTGTGTCTGAAGGCATCTTTTACAGATACCATCTACAAGGCAGGCAGTGCTAAATAATGATGCTTGCAAATCACATGCTGACAGTTTTTATTACAAAACTTGATAAAGCATTTAGTGATACCCAGTAGCATGAGACCTAATTTCAAACAACAGCATGCCTCTTTTAGAGTGTATTCAGGTGAATGAATTGTTTGTGTTACTAGACAGGCATCACACACTTTTGTAAGGAGAGGATATAAAGCAAGAATACATGGTAAAAAGAATTGTGACTTTCCAAGTATGACAGTTTAACACACAGTTTAAAACACACACACAAACAAACAAATATTATTTCTGTTTTTAAAAGTAACTTACAACTTCACCGAAAGAAAATCACAAAAATAAAATGGTCTTCGTGGATGTAAGTTGTGTGCACCTAGGTTTTCTGCACATTAGTATTTGAGGCTACAAATAAAGACAATAAATTGTATCCATCCCTAGGCAGCCATTCCAAAGTGCATCTCTGAAGAATAATCTCTAGTAAGGAATAAGCAGTCAGTCAGGTATTTACTTTTAAGGCATGTTTGTTAGCTTACACTGAAGCACACACTGTTTTTTTGGCTGTAGAACTGTCATTTCCTACAAAAGTTTAGGTAGTCTCTGTTAGATGAGGCAATGCCTTTGGAGCACCTACTGGAAAAGCCTTTGATTCATTTACCAAAGAATTAAAAATACAAACCACAACAGCATATTTATTTTCTGCTTTGGGAACAGACAAGGGAATTAATAGCTCACTCCCAGCCCCTTCCATGCAAAAAATAAGAGCTTGTTCTAATAATAAGTCCCTGTTCATGCTGGGTGCTTGTCTAATCTAAGATGATATTAATTGAATCTCTTCAGCCAACTCTTGCTCTACACCAGTTTCCTACTGCTACAGCAAAACATGGATTAAGTGATGCCTGTGAAGGGAGTGCATAGCCTGGGGGAAGAAGAAAGATGAGCAGAGATGCACATATTGCTCACTTCAATTCCTATGCTTTTATATTTTTTTAAAATTAGAAAAGACACTTCTACAGAAAATATACCACTGGGAATACTGAAAGAAGATTTAAATCATTATGGAGTACTCAAAACTTGTGTGAGGCAAGGGCTGACAAACTAATAAGAAAACTCAGCTAGAAGCACCAGAGGCTCTTGTTCTCTGTTTTGGGACAGGAAGAGAAATAGATCTGCATGAGCAAGGGACAGATTTAAAAAATACTCCTTGGGGAAGTCTGACTTTATACATTTAACTTTAGATAGAAGCTGGCTGATAGTGTGCACACAATTCCTCAGTGTGACCCAGTTCACACACAGAATTTGCGGTGCCAAGCAATGAGATTTCTTGCAAACATGATGGATATTTTTTCATATGCATGCCACATGAAAACCAGCAGTGCTGGGTTATGCAAAACCCTTGTTAGTGAAAGACTTAAAGAAAAAATCTATCATAAACCCATAACCCTAATGAAAAAAATAAAATTTCCTCTTTGACAGAGAGTCATTAGACTCGGTATCTCAATCATTTTTGAACACTTATTGCAGGCAATTGTTACTACTTCAACATAAAGAAGAAATAAACATCTGATAAAAAATTATCCAGTCCCACTGTTAGGCTGCTTCCAAAAAACCTCTGTATTATACAATAGCCTGCTAAAAATGCCACTTTCAAATACGTCCATTAGCCTACACTAATTAAATGTGTAGTTTCTTTAATTTTAATGGCTTCTGTTATTTCACTATTTGTAAATCTACTCCTGAATTGAATATTCTACGGCAGCCAAGGGCTTTGGATTTATTAAATTCAGCTCTAACACAGGCTTTGCTGTCTATTCTACCAAAGTCTTAGCTAGCTATTAAAATGATATCCACTCATTCTCAGTCTGTGCAGCAAGAAAGTGCCTGATAATGGCTGCTGGTCACACAGCAGCTAATGCCAATTCAGCATAAAGCATATCAAATCTCAGGCTTTCATGTGAAGGGCTGGACTCATCTTTCTGTTCTGCCACTGAAACTAGCAGCATAAAACAGATGGATTGTTCATTCCCTGAGACAGCAGTGCTAAAGGGGTTTGGGCAAAGGAACAGAATCAAAGTGAAAAAATTCAGAGATTTTAATTGATTAAAAGTTCTGCAAATTCCAAGAACTGCTGATAAATATTTCCTTTCAAATTTTTCACCTTTAGAGGAAAAGATGCACATTTCTTTTCCCCTGAAAATAATCATGAACATTAGCAAGTAACCCCCTTAGGCTCTAAGCCTCTCCTCAGCAAGATGCTCAAATAATCAGGAACTAATTTCATCCATCTTTCCCACACAAGCTACAGTAATTCTATTTGTGTCAGACCTCCCCAACATCTTTCCTTTCCAAAACAACACTGTACAGTAGTTTCACACCTTTAGGCTGCAATTGCCCACATTTCCTAAAATTTATAAAAGTAGAAATACCATTTTCCCCCCTCTCCTTTTTGACCCTGTAACTCAGTAACAGGCTCTTACTCAGCAAAATATTTCCAGCCTCTGCTGCATAAACTGTGTTTTTTGATTTACCAGGTACTTAATTGTTGAATGCCTACTCCATCAGCTGCTGCACTGGCTAAGTGAGAACTCTGCAAGGCTCCTGCTCTGCTGCTGCAGCTCAGGGAGCTCCAGAACACCCTGACTACAGAATTGTACCAAATTTAAAATAGAAAACCACACAGATGCACCAGGATCTGTTAGTCATTCCCTTAACAGCTCTACCATGCCATTAAGAACTAAAGAATCAAATGTGAATTAACTTATTTTAGGAATTCTCTATTAACATAACAAAAATGATGGTCCTACTGATATCAACCTCCTTTCACATGAGAACTTCGATACTACAATTCTCTTTTGCGTAATGCATTATTAAACATTTCTTCATCCTCTGTGGAAAAAAAGCCCACAATTCATTTTAAACCAGGTTACCTTACAGTTTGTGAAAGATTTCTGTAGCATAACTCACCTAAGAGTGCTGGTATTGAATAACCTTTGTAAAAAATAATTAATGTTTACCTAAAGTAATTATTTTTAGCATGTGATAGAGTAAGTTGAATACAATAATTTTACCTGCCACTTCTCTGAAGTGCAAATATGATGCCCTTTTCCTGAAAAGGAAGCAGCTTCTTTCTCAGTCTTTCAGGTAGGAAGGACAGCTTAGCATCAACATCCTCTAACTGAGAATCTTCGAGTGCAGTTGTTTCCTGGAGAGCACTGGCCATGCTGAACCAGAAAGAAGAAAGAAGATATCTTACCCACAAGGCAGAATAAAGCTTGATGGAACAATACCCATCACTTCATCTTGAAACAATCAATATCTACACAACTTTCCTTGAGTTGTGAGAATTCTCTCTAGAAAGCATAAAATTGTGCAGATGCTGGAGGAAAAGTCCCTCACTTCAGTGTCCATAAAATAGTCTATTCCAGGATGAAGAGGGCAGCATGCCCCTCTTCCTTTACACTACAAAATAATTATCCTAGCACATACCCTGTTCATAAATGGAAGTTATTTGCCATTCAAATCAAGCTTACTCATGGACACTGAAATATAAGTCTTGGTAAACATTTTTCAGAAGAGTTCTAGCAAAATGAGGCAATGAGGGAAGAATAGTGAATTTAAATTTTAAATACTGATCAACACACAAAAGTTGGGACATAAGCATTGTATTGACCAAATTTGAGGGCAATTTTGTCCCTCATTTTCCTAAGTGGAATCTTTGGTATTCCTTTACAGAAACAATATTCCTACACCTTGGGCCTCTGGAACATTCAGCAGCAGATGAAAGTATCGTGATGAGTACCAGGCTCTTTCATGCACGTCCACTACAGGACTTTGCTTAACAGAAGATGGAAAGCCCCTGTGTGCCCAAGACAAACATTTCCCAGAAAAAAAATTCACAAAGCTCCCCTTAGGCTCTAAGCCTCTCCCTGCTTCTGCTCTCAATTGAGCAAGCACAAATGTTTCAATTCTAACTGTTGGGAAAATAAGCATAATCACTTCAGTTCTATCACAATATTTTCCACTGAGTATTTTTTTTCTTTAGAAGTTGATTAAGGTAAGGTACTTCAAGACTACTGGCAAACAAACAAAAAACCAAACACTTCTGTAGAGCCAAGCTTCAAAAATGCTGCAGGATTGGTGGGCCCAATAAAGCTGTTCAACATTCAGTTCTGAGATTCACCTCTAAAGAAAATTTGTGACTCATTTTCTGTACTAATTTTCCATTCTATAAATGCAGAGATAATGATGTACTTGTGATCAGCTCGCTTCATAGCTTGTTGTGAGTGACAATATGAGAATGAAACGTTAACATAATTAACTTTCTGTTGAACGAGATCATGACAAGATCCTTTCACTGAAACACTGAATAGGAACTGTGCATAAATCTGAATTAGAGGAGGCACATGAGTCATCAGTACATAGCAATACTACCATGAAAAATGTTTCTGCATCAGTCATTAACAAGGCTAAAACTGACTTTGCAGATCTTAGAAAGCAGCAGAACAGAAAGCACTAACTACCAGATATGTACAAGTTTTTGTTTAGCTTTTTCCTCTGGGTGAATGATTGTATAAATGAATGGTGAATAATTACAGACTAGGCAGATAATTGAGAACTCCACATGTGGTGAATAATGACTATTAAAACAACATACACAATGATCGTGGCAGTGGTGCTCGTGTATGTTTTGAGACAGAGTACTCATGTACACACTGTAGTAATGTCAAGAAATAAAAATAGTCTGTTTTACAAAAGAATTTAGTCAGTGTAGCAGAAGATCAGTTTGTGTCTGTTGTTCTAGTCACTGCAGACTTAAAGGCCATAAGAGGAAAGATTACTGCATGTATTCTCTAACTACAACTTCTCATGGTTTTTTTCTGTGTCCTTAACGTGCTGTAATACAGATCACACCAACCTTCCTACATCTCCAGATAAGTTCTGGAGTTTCATTTTATTTCAGACAAAACAGACCTAAAAGGTTTTGTGTGGACTCATAGCTTTTCATTCAGAGACTTCATACAGCTGCACAAGTTTCATGAGTTAAAAAACAAACTCCAGAGTATTTACTCAAGTGTTTTAAAGGAAATCAGGGATGAAATAGCTGAATTACTAAACTCAGTAACTATTAATCTAAAATTGCTTAAGTAGCTCAGGACTAGATAGTGGTAAATGATCCCAGCTTTTAAAAGCAGGGATGAGGAAGATTCATGGACCTACATCATGATTCATTCATAGGGCATAAAAAACCAGTAAAAATTATGAAGTGCAGAACCCATGAATACCAGGATAAATGCATTTTTTTGGTGGGAGTCACCATGTGTTTTGTAAAAGTAATTCCTATTTCTCCAGTCTGATGAAGTTTTTTGAAAGGGCTCTACAACAATGTACCTGTAAACTATTTGATACAGTCCAATTCTCACTACTTTTCAAAACTGAATTAAAACAGAATAAGTATTTGTACAGTAACTATAATTTCTGGGAAAACTTCTGAGAAAGTCTCTTAAACTTCCAAGAAAACCAAACTGCCACATAAAAAATTACACTGAAACTTTTTTAAAAAATTCAAGCAAGTAGGCAGTTCATACATGAGAAACAACATTAGCAATATTTCCAAGTAATTTGCTCAAACTTCTATCGTGTTCAATAAATGATCTGAAAGAGTAGCTACTGAGGGAAAAGAGCAGTGCAAATAATATAATAAAATAAAATTTGAAAAAACCCATCATGAATTTCTTTCTAAGCACTGCTACTGCTATACTGCATTTCACTATAGGTCCTAATTCTTCCAGAGAAGAATTGCTGAATCCCCAGCTTGCTGAAGAATCCCCAGCTTGCTGAGGATATTACTCCTGGGGCTGTTTCTTTATTGGAAAGTTGGGTGCAAGACTGACGACAAGTTCAAGGACTAGTTCAAGTTTTCCAATAGCTGTTTGTCAACACAAGCTGATTATATAACATAAACCCACTGCTTATTTTTACAGGCAACTAAGTATAGCTCTTTAAAGCAGCTCAGCAGCACATGCCTAAGACAAATGAGTCTTTCCACCAAGGGTTTTGCTTCATAAATTTCCTATTGATAGACTTAACTGCTCTGTGACTGTGTGTTCAATAAAACTTAATAGGGAGTTCAAGGCTCTGAGAACACCTTGGTTGATTGATTAATCAACTACTTCACAAAATCACAGAATTGTTTGGGTTGGAAGGGGCCTCTGGTTGGAAGGGCCATCCAAACCCCCTGCCAGGGCAGGGTCACCCACAGCAGGTGACACAGGAACGCATCCAGGTGGCTTTGGACCACCTCCAGAGAGGGAATATCCACGAGCTCCCTGGGCAGTCATTCTAGTGCTCTGTCATCTTTGTAATGAAGTTCACCCTCATGCTGAGGTAGATCTCCTATTTTATTTTATGGCCATTGTTCTTCATCCTGCTGATGGGCACCACTGAAAGCAGTCTGGCACCATCCTCTTGGCAATCCTCACCTTTGAGATATTAATGTGCATTAATGAGATCCTCTCTCAATCTCCTCCAGACTGAACAGGCCCAGCTCCCACAGTCTCTCTTCTTAAGAGAGATGCTCCAGACCCCTCATCACCTTTGTGGCCTCCGCTGGATCCTCTCCAGTAGCTCCCTGAGTTTCTTGTTCTGAGGAGCCACCAGTGGGATAATAAAGAATTGGAAATCTACCCATCAGAACACCGCATTTTAAAGAACCCCACACGAGAAAGCAGTCAGGTGGAGCAAAGGACATCGCACGGTTCTTCAGCATAGAACAGTTTTTCCACAGGCCGCTGTACCGTGCTGAAGGGAAGCGCACACCTCAATACCTCCCTAGGGGCAAGCTTTTCATTTTACTTACGCAAATCCCTGCAGCTGCAATCGCAGAAGTACCTGAGCGCACGATGCCACCAGCCAGCAGCAGCAAACGCAAGAAGTGAAACCTGTCACAAACACGGGCTGGGGACAAACAGGACAAAGCTGGCAGCTGGTCCCCGCCTGGCGACAGACCCCGAGCGCGCCCCAGCCCGGGCACCCTCACGGCCGCGGGCTCCGCGCTCGAACGGCCGCCGGGAAGTGACGCAGGGGTCACGGACGGGAAGCGCTTTTGGGCCCGGGGACCGCTTTTTCCTAATTTTTTCCTGTCTTCCCTGTCCTTCTCGCCGCTGGCCTCACTTCCCCGGGAGAGAGTTAAAAATCATCTTCCCGCCCGGCTGTGTCTCCTGCCGGTCCCTGATCCGCTGGAGCGGGCGGGCTGAGGGAGCCGGAGGGGCGGGAAGGGGGAAGCGGGGCTGGAAACGGAGGAAGGCGAGGATGGCGCTAAGGGCCGGGCTGGACCCGACAGTGCCGCCGGATCTCGGGGTTGGGCAGAGCGGTGAAAGCCGGGGCGAGGGGCCGGGGGAACGAGAGGTTGCGCGGGCAAACCCTGACTACAGCTCCCAGCCTGCCTCGCCAGGGTGCAGGCGCCGTGCGGGTGCGGGAGCGCTGGCGCGGACACCCACGGGACCAGGGAGCTGCTGCTCGGGATACAGCACACGCCCGGGAGTAGGGGGGGCGGCTTAGGTACGGGTGAAGGGAACGCGGCCGGAGCAGGGAGCGGAGGCCGCTCAGACCCCACACTACCAAAGCCGCGGGATCGCTCCGTCCGCCCGCGGCCATGGGCTGCACGCAGGGGCGGGCTTGCGGTGCCGGTGCGCCGCTCGTACTGGCGCTGGCGGCTGTCAGTCAAGGCGGCCGTGCCCTCCGATTGGACGCCGCCTTCCGGGCGGGCTCGGCTCGCGTAAGCGCCGAGCGGCACCACTCCGCGGCAGTGCCGGGGGGAGGGCGTCGCGTCGCCTATTGGTCCGTGCGTCCGTCCATCATCAGCGCTCCTCGCAGCCATTAGTGGCGACGGTCTGGGGGCGGGGCCTCTCTCCCCGCCGCG
>VXBR01011197.1:408534-461359 GCA_013400215.1 Cisticola juncidis | reverse complement strand
CCCCGAACACACACCGCAACAGGTCGATGCTACAGAGCTGAAAGATTTTCCTCCTCTTCCTGCCTTTTGTTTGCTGCTTATAAAGCATAAGTGTCTCTTAACACTGGGTTATTTTCCTTTTCTTGCCTTTTGCCTTTTCATCCTATCAAAGATTATTAACTTAATCAGCTCCTTCATCAAGTGTAATTTAAAAAGTCTAAAAATCCTGATTCCCCCTGCATTTCTCACTTGGTAGAAAAGCAGAACTAAAATAATTTGAACAAGAACTATGCACAATGATGTAACTGCAATGCCTTTCCCAAACTTCCATCTCCACACTGCCCACACAGAAGATAATCTCTCTGTGTACTCCCAGCAATGTAAAAGACATTTTACACATCATTACCTGTCATGAAGTCTTGCAGAAACACTGCATATGAACAAAAAGAAAGGAGAGAGAGCTTTCAATTTAATAAAGACACTCAACATGGACAGAACTTTAGCATTTGCAAAGTTTAGCACTTTGCAAGCAAATTACACCAAGTAATTTGCAACAAACTAAAGGCAGATTTCAACCAGCACTAATTGTCCAGGTGATTGCTAAGTTCACTGCTTGGCACACAGAATTGCAGCACAATCAGGAGAAGCAGAGGTTGAATGTGTTTTGAGAAGTTGTCTCACCCATCCTTCAGCCCCAAAGCAGGACCACCTTTATTGATGTCATCATCCCAAGAGAGGTTTATCCAACCTGCTCTAAAACAACATTCTGCAACCCTTCCAAGTTATGTCAATGTTCATACTAACTAAATTACATCCTTGCACTGCAATTTAAGTATCACATTACTTTTCTTACCCAAAGAGGGATCATAGAACAGCCTGCAAGCTGATTTCTGTAGATTTAAAACTCAGGTATTTTCAGTCCTCTCTCACTTAGGCTAAACACTTGTGACTCCTTCCACTGCTCTGGACATCCTGTGTGCTAAGTTTCATTATTTTCTGCTAAACCTTCTCCAGGTGGACAATATGAATTCTGTAAATTGGCAGGTACTCTACATAAAATAGGATTTTATCATGCATTTTACAGGCCATAATTTGGCTTGTAAATCATTGTGTGATGCTTATTTTTTCTGCAGTGGAAAATTCTGTTGATTCATGTTCACTTTTTCTCCAGTACAATACTCAGATCCTTTCCTAAGAAACAGCTGCAGAAACTGTTTTTTATCCTCATTTTGTGTTTTGCAGCTGCATTTTTTCCCAAATGTAGTACTTCCACGTGCCCATAGTGAGCCATCACTTGCTTTACCTTCAAACTACTTCTCTAAATTCTAAGCCCAGTCCTGTCCCTCAGCATGCCTGAAATACCTCTCAGCTTTATGTCTCCTGCAGGTGTAACTGGCAAATTCATCTGCTGCATCAAGGTTCTTAACTGAAATATTTAACTGTAATAAGCCAGGAAATATTCTGCTCTATATCACTGGGGGTTTAAAAAAGTTTTTTTGGTTTGTGTGTGGGGCGGTTTTGTTGGGATTTTTTGGTTTTTTGTTTGTTGGGAGGTTTTGGGCTTTGTTTTCCTGAGGTTTTTTTTTGACAATTAAATGTCCATAACCATGCTGAGAACAGAGCTTTACAAATTTCCAGGCAGGTCTGCAATTATACTGGCAGAATTTAATCCAGGGCACAGTTACCCTAATTTGTCAGCCTATTAGGAAGGAACAAGAGAGAGTATCAAAAGGTTAACTTCAGCCAAGTTACAAGACATCAACAGATCCTCCTCTGTCAACTATCAAAGGTGAAAATTAAATTGGTTTTGACATTATTTGTCTTTGAGCCAGCTCTTACTCATCATCCTGTCACCTTGTCTTGGCTTTCAAACAACACAACTACCATTTGTTCCAGTGTTTTAGAGAAATTAGAGGTAGTGTGGCAGGGTCAACAAATCCCTTGTTCTTTTCCTCATTTTTAAAGGGTAACATTGTGTTTGCTGTTCTCACCTGCATCCCATCACTTCTGAAAGGCACAGCACTGACATTATCTCTGGAACTGCCTGAGGTAAAATACGAGGAGCTTAGCCAGGCTCCTGCCAATTTAAAATAATTTCAAAAATCAAACACTTAAACATTTTTTGTTTTAAGAGGTGAGACACTGTCTCACTGCACTGAGATGCAGAGGAGGTTAAGGTATCTACTTAAAAATGGATGCACCCTTCTAAAGCTAAAGGTAGAAGACACAAACCCTAAACTCCATTCCCTGCTGTTTAGTATTTCACTAACGGTCTAGGTAGCCAAAGTCTTGACAGAACTAGAAATTTGTGTTCACTTCCTGAAACAATTTACTGAAAGCCTTCCCTTTCTGATCTTGTTAGTTTGAAGATCTTAAAAAAAAAAAAATCCCTCCCATTCTTTTTTTATTGAGTCTCTTTTTTACATCATCCAGACCTTACATCAGGATACATAACTGAGTTTTGTTGCCGAACACATTTCTCCTTTCCTTCTTGTTTATCTTACCAAATCAAGCTCAAAAATCCTATATGACCAAACTAACCAAGTGAATTATTCTTCCAAGTCTTCAGAAAACAAGATAGTTGAAACCAGCCTGGAACTGGGAAAAGAGATAGTGCATCAAATAAAACCCCCAGATAAGCCTCTCCCCTTGTGCATTCTCTGTGCCTGTTTTGTGCTAAGGGGATGTACAGCAGGAGCACTGATTTATTAAAATATGAATATCGATCTAATACCGATATCCAACTGTGACAGACAAAAACTCTCTAACAGTTAAAGTTAGAAAGTGTATGTTTATTGTGACACTGAGCAGTGAGTGGGCTATCTCCCTAATGGACTGCAAAGATCACAGGTAATTACAAAGCCTCTTATCTACAAAAGTTTTGAATACACAAAATACAAATGCATATTCATACCCTTGTCACCTCCTCTTCTCCACTTTGTATGCTAATTGACACAAAGGCTATTAAGTAGTTTGTTCCCTGAAATGGGTCTGTGGTCCTTTTGTGAGGAGTGGTCACCAAAAGGAGGAAGTAAAATGAGTCTTCCTCATTCTAAACTTTCAACCTTTTCAATGCAGATGTGATTGATGAATCCTTGACAGAACTCCTCGTTTCCTGTTTTCCAGGACTATTTCAATGGGTTATTTCAATGGGTTTCTGGAAACAGGAGGTTTTTGTGTTCCTGGGGTCTATTGATTAGTCTCTCTGTTTTTCATAACACACAAACATAAAGTTGACAAGCAATGAGTTACTAGAGGGTAGCATGAGTACAATGGGATAGCTTAGCTTAAATCCAGTTTCTTTTAACCATACTCTAACTTTTCACTGATTTTGGCAAAGCTGATCTCTTCATTTCAGCTAAATCGGCAACATCTATTAACTATTCTATTAACACCTATTAACATCTATTAACTATAACCTGAGCTTTTCTAAAATCTTCAAAATCAGTGTCTCAGCACCCACACAAAGTCCCTGACAGGATTAATCCCTCCACAGGTGGTTATGAAATGTGCCCGACTCACGCGATCTTGGCGCACACCGAGCACCTCCAGTGCCCGTCGGCCGCTGCCGCCCGGCAGGCGCCGCACACCCGCAGCTTGCAGCTCTGGCACAGCTCTCCCCTGCCAAAGATGAGCCCCAGGCCCTTCTGGCAGCGAACACAGACCCTGCTGCTGTCCTGTTCAGGGTGGCGGTTCCCTCCTTTCCTTCTCACTTCCAAAAGCTCGTTTTTCAACTTCCTGGAAGTAAAAAACAACAAAAAAAAATCATTTAATTTGGAGATTCAACTCAGTGGTCTGCAAGAACTTATTAACAGATTAAGGTTTTGGGCTAAAAGTACAAGACATGAATAAGTGCAATTTTTTTGGTTGTATTTGCTGTATTTCTTGATACACACAACACAGAATAAATCTGTCCTCAGACATGCAGTCAAGAGGAAAATCTGGTGGATCACTATAAGTAACTGCAGATAGCTGAGCAGTTCTGGACAACAGATAAACCATCTTTGCTTGTCCCTTGTCAATAATTCAAGTCATGCTGAGCCCAGGTTGACAGCAACTCAGAACTGAGAGCATCCAGTGCATGCACAGAAGGAAAAGAGGAAAACATTTTCTGCAGTTATTTTGCATTTAATAATACACCAGTGCAGAGTTAGTTAGGAGTACACATGCAATTCTGCACCAGTGATTCAAAGTTCTAAATTAGCCCAAACAAAAAGATCTAAATAGGCAGTGGTGTTATGCTGTGATGCCACAATCAAAGTAAAAAAGGAGAATGCTAGTTTAAATTGTGTGACTTGCAGATCTTACCAGTTCTACCACTGACTCTACAGAATAAAATTATTCATGTTTGAGACTTAATTTTGGAGTCTGCAGTTTCAATGGCCAATGAGATGGGTCCTTAACAAGAAAATAACTGTGAGATGTAACTAAGCTCAGTGGCTGCTGAATTCTTTCAGTTTTACATGCCTGGGTGTCACTGTGTCCCCATTACCCCACCCTTCCCTGTGCTTCTTTCCTCATCAGCCAGGACTCCCAAAGTCCCTCAGTCATGAAGAACTCCAGGTCACTGAAATCACTGTCTCTGTACACATACAGATGCTTTAGAGGGGATTTAAAAACCTGCTGCCACCTTCACCTAAAGATCAGTAAAACTGTGTCAGGAGAAAACCACATGGAAGATAAAACCAATAAAAGGCTGCAGATTGCAGCCAAAGGAAGCCAGGAACATTGCTTGGGCCACCAGGGAGTCAGCTCTGACAGAATCAGGTTATTTGTGGATACACTGCCTTGCTAAAAGGCTGGCCAGCATTTTGCTTCCCACTGGGATCCCATGAACAGCAGCAGCTGCTCTGCAGCCACCTGACCTGTGGATGCTCTGACAGCTTTAGAAAAAGGGCATGCCCAATCCCTCCAGGCAGCATCTGCAAATCCCAGTCAAGGGCTTTCCTCTGCTGGCCTCTCTCCAAAAGCTTTAGACCTTTCTCCCACATCCAATCCAAACAGCCTTTCCCTCATGCCTGAGCCTTCAAAATTCTGTCCAGGCTTCATGTTCTTTCTTGGTATTTTGCTAACTGTTCCTGCAGTTTATTGATTGCATCTTACATCTCCCTACTTCCTGCATAGATGCTTTTGGCTCCAGGCACGTGTCCATTTCCTCCTGTGAGTCAGCTCCAAATGCAGACAGGTGATCTGTGCTGCGAATCCTGCCAGAGGTGCTGGGGGTTGCCACTGTGCACAGAGAAGGGAAATGATCCTTATTTTTGCCAGCCCTGTCCTTGGATCTGCCTTCCAATCAAGTCTGCCTTCAAACATCAAAAGGGAACTCATCTGCCTCTCCTGGACTGAGAACTAAAGGCAACCCACCACCACCCACCACCAGAATGCTCTTGACCACACTATTTCCAAAAGAGAGGCCACATCTGTCCACTTGAATAACAAATACACCTTTAGGTGCTTGTGAGTAAATCTAATTACCACGGAGTTTATGGTCACTCACATCCCACTAAACATCAAACAACATTCAAAAATGCTTAATGATTTACTGTCACCCCTCCAGCAAAGTGAAGTTGTCAGAGATGAAGTGCTGTGGCTACATGGCCACTTCGAGTACCAGCTGACCTTGAGGAAATTTGTTAAGATTGATTGTGCTTTCACACAGTGAGAGGTATTGCAGCACTTTCCAGGTTCAAATTCACCTTGCCCTGGATTTTTGCAATGACCTCAGGAGCTGGAATTCCCAAAGACCTGTCAGACCTGTGAGGACTGAGACCAAGAAGATGTTGAGCACTTTGGGTTTTCCACGTGCTTTGGCCCCAGGTCCTCTGTCCCACCCACACCTTTCCTTGCCTTCCTTTAGCCTCCATTTCCTCAATTGCAATGTTGTCCTGTTAATCTCACCTAATTTGATTGTCAAACTGAACCACCACTTCTTTACTTGACCACTGGTCATTCTCTCTCTATCTCATCTTTTTTGTGGTGTCCTGTCAAAACTGTGACTTTCTGAACAGCAGAATCACCAATGAATGTTCAGCAGAGAGTCTTTGGGAGACAACTGCATTTTTACTTTTTATTCAGGTTTGCAAAGATTTGGTCCATCATGTACCAAAGAACTAAAGAGGCACAAATAATTCAGTTCCAGTTTCTTTTGGCACTTGGGTATCTGTATGCAAACCAAGCACCTGATCCTCACCCAAATGCCAGAGTAACTCAGAAGATGAATATTCTTAATCTTCAAATCTCAAAAGGGTTAGAACACTATGCACTAGCAAAGGCTTGTTTTTTTCATAACACATTTGTTTCCAGTGGCTTATTTTTACTGAGAAAACTTAAATTAATCATGACCCACTGCATTTCAGGAACCTGACACACAGTTATTGGCAGTTGCCATCTTTTTGGCAATAATTACTGTGTCCTGTGCACTGCATCCAGGTGTTTAATGGTGCATGTCCAGTGTCTAATGCATCCACTGAACTCCTTCTACTCCAGCCTTCTCCCTCCCCACTGCAACTTTCAGGCCCTTTTGTGTTTAGTTAGAAGTACTATTGGGCACAAAATCTGGTTTATATAGTTCCAGTTTGAAATTAGGAAATGTCTATAGACCCAAAACAATAAGCAGAGCATTTGTTTTTTAAAAGTTTGCTCAGAGACCAACATGATGAAAAATTTGTCAGTGTTCTTGTGACTTTAAGAAGACATTATTCCTACTATTCAGTAGTGGTGATTGCTACAGTATTTTCCACTGCTTACATGAAACAATCTAAAATTGTTAACAGGTGATAGCTGATCTGCTAACAGCATAAATTCAGATAAGAGTTTGTTTTCTTATTTTTGAATATAAATTGCCTTTGATGACTCCCATGGAGCTGGGAGAAAATAGATCAACCCACAGTTTCTCCACTCAA
Organism: Cisticola juncidis; assembly: GCA_013400215.1. Taxonomy (NCBI): domain Eukaryota; kingdom Metazoa; phylum Chordata; class Aves; order Passeriformes; family Cisticolidae; genus Cisticola; species Cisticola juncidis. The sequence goes on along the minus strand of VXBR01011197.1, from coordinate 454,478 downwards.
TTAAACAAATAAGAAAGAAAAGTTAAAAAGCAAGCAAAAGGTGCATGGACAGATACACTGGATATGAACTTTCATTTGCGATTCCCAATATTATTTGTTGATCTGAACTCCTGACTGCAACAAATATATTCATGTCTCAAGAAAATAAAAAATGAACTGTCTCAAGGGCCAGGAAGAGCAGGAGGAGGAGGCTGAGTCATCTGAAAAAATCCATCATCATAACAGTCCCTGAACAAGCACAGCTGAGCTGCACTGCTCACACCGCACTGAAAAGGGATAACAAGTGCAGCCTGTAGCTACACTGACTTTACCACTACATTTATTTCCCAGGGCAGGGACCAGCTGGAATATGGACACTCAATTTCCTTGTGCCAGTCTAATGTTTGCACTCTCCATAATTTTAAAGGAATACATTTAAAGGTGGAGTTAGATATTTTTAATCGCAACTATTAAACAAGAATTAATCTTTATCAATCTTCTCCTAGTAATGTGAAAGGGATAATAAAACTCAGCAGAAGCCAATTTAATAGGCTTCTGGAGAAAGAGAATCCTATCATTCACTGAAGTTTCTAAACCTTCTGTTATAACGGGTGTTTGATGAAAGATAGCTATTAAAAATAAATTTGATTCTGCCAAGTATAACAGAATATGTAGCCATTTTTCTAAACTGTGAATTAATATTAAGATCCCTCTACTGCCTGAGAAAATAGGTTAACACATTGGAGAAGAGATTTGTTGTAATCAGTATTCCAGGTAACACTGGATGTCTTAACCTGAGCCTTTCCAAAGGTGGCATAAAGACCCATATAAAATACAGCAGGGAACAAAACAAAACAAACCCACAACCAAATAAACCAACTCTAGAATTCATAGCTCTTGGCACAGCTGCCCACCAGTGCCAGAGGCACAGGAATCCCTAAAGAACTCAGGTCCTTCCCTGATGGATGCTGAAAGCAACGTGGCAAAGGTTCATGTTCCTTCACAAATGCAGCCTCAAGAGATTAAATATTCTCAAATCCCTAGAATAAGGCAAAGAGGAAGCAATGAGAAGCCTTAAAATATCCATTTTTTTATTAAAAGTACGCTTTACCCTAGAGAATACTTATCCCTCCAAAGTAAAATACCTATACTGCTGCAAGAAGCAAGACATTCTTTACCCAAGCCATTCACTTAAATGAATGCCATAATTTTCTTTAACTCTGTAAGCATTATCCACTTGCTTTAAGCTAGGGAACTTTTTCTTTTAATACCAAACTGACTGGTTTGGATGGTTTTTTTCTCTTTCAGCAGGATTTTAGAAAATCTATTTTGAATTTTTTTCTAGCTCATCTCCTCTCCATTAATAAAACCAAACACACAAACTATCAAATGTAATAGTATACATAATTCCTGAGTTTGATTTTCAGTTTTCTCCTGGATCTTCTGTCTCCCCATTTCAAAACCCTTTTTCCTCTGAAGATCTAGAGCAGCATAATCCAAGTATACCTATCTTTATTTTGCCATTCTAAATTTTCAGAGTTCAAAGGGTCATAAAAAATGAATTAAAAATAAAAAAGGGCAACCTTCTCCCTCCCTCAGTCACTTATTATTAAAAAGTTTGGTAGGAAAAAAATTGAATTGTTTTTGCACAGATGAATAGAATCATCCTTGTTCTGAATCTGTGCAGCTGCTAACTTGGATACTAGAGAATTTCTCTGTTCAGGAACCAGCATCAACATTCTTCAGTATGAAGAAAAAAGGCTTTTTTTTTCCAGACTGATTCTCAGCACCTTCTTCAAATTCAGCCAGATTCCCTTCACTGTCTGGCACAGTATGCAGAAAATAACATTAAATATTATTGAGAGTTCACAGAAAGAACTGGGCTATTATCAACTTGCATTGAGATCTCCTTGGATTGTAAAATATGAGTGCCTGAAGTATTTTTTGTATTTATTTAATAGCACAGGTTTTCACATTTTGTTTATGCAGCAGATCAACGTGATAAAAACTGTGTTAAGAACACCCAAGTATGGAGGCACATTGATGACAACACAAGGAAACAAGCAAAGGATGAATTTGCAAAGAAAAAGAGATCTGGTAGAGGGAATGGCAGAACAGAGCCCAGTGAAAAGAAGGAAAGGAAGCATGGGAAGTGAAATTATACTGGATATCATAATGATGACAAACTTCCATAGATGAGACTTTTTCTGGGTAATTCACTCATCCTCTCAAATAAAAAATGGTAATTAATACTAAAAAAATTAAAAAAATAAAAAATAAGAAGACAAAAGAGGTCCCCTGCTGTTGGTTTTTTGCTAGTCCTAAATAAAACAGATTGCACCCAGCATATGAAATTTAGTCACCATGAGAAATTCTTTCATCACTGCAGGATTGTGATTCCCAAAAAACACAGGACAGAAAAACAGTCACCACCTCTGCCTTTAGAGTTCTGGCAATGGTGATCACCCTTGGTGGAAAAGTCTCTGATTCAAAAAAAGAACACTGTGGTGGAAGGTGTTAAATCCACCTCACAAATGGCTGAGCTGGCAGACTGGACCTTTGCAGCTTCCAGGTACAGATGGCCAATGTGCTTTAACACCAGGGCTCTCTCCAATATTTATAAGCAGTTTTACAGAAACACAGACCATGCACCATATTGCAGATGTTATCCTGCAACCATTTTGTGCTTATAAATGGCCCAAATGTATAGTCAGCAGATAAGTCACTTCCCAGCCCTCAAATTTCTGCTTTTTTAAAGTACTTGCCTGTAGCTACCACATGGTGGTATCCATGCTAACAATTTCTCCTATATTTTAATGAAGTTAATACCCTAAAATGTTCCCATGGATCTCTTTGGACTGATAAGAAGATGCCATTTTAGTCAGAGGAAGAGACAGAAATGTTAATTTTCCTTGTCAATTCAGATCTGGGGCTGGTGCAATTCTTACATAACTCCTGGCAACCTAAATGGTGAGGGAGAAGTTCAAGCAACAACCCATCAAAGGCTTTTTCTTGGACAAAACTGGCAAGATCCTTCTTTGCTTTCCTAGCACAGCAATTATTACTCTGTCTCCTCTAAAAGCATGGCACTTGTAGCTGTACTCCATAAAGAATGGAAAGAAACTTTGTATTTTAAACACTGAGAAAATAGTTAATGTAAGAATTACTGATTTTGCTCAAATAACCTTAGCAATTGAAAAAAACATCATGGTAATTCAACTGGCATCAAAAGCATCATAAAGCAGTGTTTAGAACACAGAAGGTTATTTGTACAAGTAATCTATTAAAATCAATTTTAGCTTCAAATCAATATTCAAAGAAAACTTCCAGTCATGCAAGATGCACTCTTAGAGTTAAGAACATAAACCACAATCTTTATTAAAGAGGTTGATTGTTTGTATTATCAAAACTAAACCTCAGAAAAAGAACTTGAAGACTTCTGTGTCTTTCTCTCTCATGTAAGTGAAATAATTGTGCATCAAAAAAAAATACAAGAGCCACCTGTACTCCAGAACATGAGTAAGGAACAGGATAATAAGAATTCTTCAATACCATGTACAAGTAAGCATCTTCCCAGAGTAGAAAATGCCTTGAAAATAAACAAAAGGGGACTTGCTCTTTTGCAAAGTACTTCAATAAAGTATATAACAGATTGTACCAAATGGGGTTTTAAAAACAACAAATGTTCCTCTGAAGTATGCTTACAAGCCATGATTATAGATACTTGCCAAGTTGTATTGAGAGAAAGAAAAATTAAAAGGTCTCCTAGGAAGCAGTTAACTGTCAAATTCTTTATAGTTTTTCTATTCTGGAAATATTTTATAGACCACATTCCACTGTTATCAGGCAAAGTATGGTCTAGTGACAATAAATACAAAGCCAATTGTTTGATACACAGGAACTAGAAGTATGCATAAGCACCACACTGCATCATTAGCTATTCTAATTAGCATTATAGTTCAGATTAACTTGATTTTGAGTATTTTCTTAGGGTGCTTCTTCCATTTTAACCAAAATACTGATAAGCCAATACCACCTGTGTCTTCACTGAACTGTGCTGTGCTGTACCCTCCAGGGGTGCTGCATGTTCCCACACTCAGTAGATTTGGCAAGAGTGAATTCCAGCAATGCCATAAAAAGCAGAAAATTTGTGGGGTTAAGATCATATTTAAAAAAATAAAAAAGAAAACAGCAACAAAAGAAACCCCAAACTAACCAAATCAAACAAAACAAAGAACCCCACAAAACCTCAGGAGTTTCAAATTTCCATTTGAGACTGAAGAATGACAATAGTAGAGGAAAGCTTTCAGGGGCTTTAGCAATCTGGTGATCTGATTCACTCCCTGCTGATGCCTTTGACAGATTATTATTGGCACACCACACATTTCCAAGGCCACCACCTCAGGAAAATAAAATCCTTTATTTGCAATTTTTATTTTATTACTGAATAGAGCAAAATGCCTGGAACAAGCAGTGCTCCATCTGTTTTCTTCTTCGTCTCACAAACCATTAAGGAGACAAAATTACCCACACCACCCTAAACACCTTTCCTTCCAGTCTGGCAGCAGCAGAAGCAGGCACTTTTCACCCCCTCCTTTTAGATGAGCTTCTGTGCTGCCCCAGGTAAATGGGCTGCACACCAGCAGGGGAATTGCACTTACACTGGGTTCAGCTGAGGGAGAAAAGCTTTCAAAACCTGTGGCTAACTCTGGATAGATTTCCAAATAATGGGTTTACACAGTAGAAGCTTCAGCAGGTGCTGAGCTTATACCTTTGCAATGTCTAAAATGTCTTTGCATAATGTCTAAAATGTTTTTTTAAAAAATCCAACGGAAGGACAAAGCAGCCTGGCCTTGGGATTCATGGACAGAGACCACAAAGGCTGGGAATTTTCCCTCTGTCATGCATTATATTCAGCAGCCTTGTCAACACCAAGTTCTGCATCCATCCACACTCAGCTTCTTTCTCAAAACAAACACTGTATGAAACTTTAAAAGGCCAGTGGGGGGAAGTGAAATGAAGCAGCAAAACCATCCTTGAAAAGCACAGGGACCTTTCCAGAATTGATACTTAGCTGAGCTAACTCAAACTGAACCTTCTAAAGCTGCTGACTCAGGCTGCCTCCTCACAGTGTTCTCTGAACTTTGGTTTTTACTTTTCTGAGTAGAAAAAGAACACATGGACTCTATTAATACCTGAAACATCTCTCCCAGCAGGGATTTTTGAGATAAATACCTGAGATTTTAAATTTCATTTATTAGTAAATCTAAGTAATTTGAAAAATGAGGTGTCCCTCCTCCCTGTTCTGTAAGCACCACGACAGAGAGAAGGACATCATCATGGATTTGTCCCATGCTGTAGGAAATCCTGAACAGAGGCAGATGCCAAATTTCTGTCCCTCTGACACCTTCCAAACTTCTCTCCCTCTGTCAGTTCTGAAGGCAGGCTCTGTGTGCATCTCTTCTCTGTGGAAGAGAGTTCAAGTGCCTTACTAAAACTTTTCATTTACACGGGATAATCAGTCAAACCAGACTAAATCTACAGAATCTGAAATTTAAAAAACACTGCTGCATATTTTTGCACTTGTTATCTTCCTTATTCTTTTGTCTTGAAGCAATGGACATGATTTTTGTTTACTGAGAACCATTCTAGCAAGCAATTTTCTTTTTAACACTTTACTTGAACTTACAATTAACTGTGCCATTTCACAGCACTCATCCTTGTGTGAGGCATATAGAAAACCTTCACTGGGCACCACAAAAATATCTGCCAACCATATATTTAAAAGGAATAACAAAAAGAGTTACCTTATTCTTTTATCTTCAACTTTTTTCAAGTACTCATCTCTCTTCAATACTCCCAATATTGTTTCCCTTTCGTGTTCCAACAAAAATGACAAATTGATGATCTCCAAGTGCTTTGTCATGATTCCTCAGCAGCCACTCTGCCAATGACCACTTTGCCCAATCAATACCTCCAATGATTTATTTGCACAAGCCCAAAGGCACGTTTGTGTCAGAGATACAAGATCTGCACAGTGGAGAGGTAATTTGAAAAATGCTTCTTTAAATTCACTGGGTGGCAAGGTTGTATTGCTTTTCCTTCCAGCTACACGAGAAATAAAGGTTTCTCCCTTGTTTCTTCCTTGGGAATGGCAGTCATTTTCCTGATTATTGGATGTCCTTGCCTCCTGGCCAGTGCTCACTGCAAGCCTTCAGATTGCATCCACTGCAGCAGCAGAATGAGCTTCCTGAATAATTGTAGTTTGGAGCCAGAAAATCACTGGGTATGTTTATATCCAACCACCTGAAAGTGAAAACAAACATGTGTGGGTGATTTTGAAATTACCAGCAGAGCCTGATTTGACAAAAAAACATATCTAGTAATGGTTTGGAAGCCACTGAAGAATGGTCTGCAGATTTACCAGGTTATCTCAGGGGCTACTTATACACAACTGGCATAAAAGTTGGTGTTTTTTTCCTAAGAGTAAAAAATATCATTGTTTCTGCAATACAGATCCAACACTCAGTGTGGTTTTTATCAAGTAAGAAAATGAGATAGGAAGGTGATACACAAACTGAAGCACACAACAAGTCAGTGCAAGGCAGGAATACCAGTCAGGAGTGCCACTTATGAGCTTCTTATCCCTGAAAACTGGGAAACAAGCAAACCATAGACAACTGCTCTTGGTTAAATTGCTGCCTTAGACATACAACAGCTAAGTAATAAAAATACACATGGAAAAATATATCATTTTATTCTCTGCATTTGTTTTAGTGGNAAAGGTGATTCTATTCATACCATAAGACCAAGTTACTTGTAAGCAAAAGGAAGAAATCCAAGATGTGAGCTGTTCTTTGTTATTTTCAAGGTCAGGTTCTTCCTTGAACTGCCTAGAAAAGCTCCTGGTGAAAGCAGCACTTTTAACCCAACCAGATGCTGACATGAACAGTCTGGGGAGCAGGGGGCATCAGCACAAACCTCAGAGTCATTCCTTGTCTGGTCAGGGTGCTCTGAAATTCTGTTTGCTGATTTCCCTTGCAGGGGTAGCATGGGTGACATGAAGCATTATTCTCACTGGCATTTATTAGTTTTAACTGTGGAAAAAAGCACCAGGTTTTATTGGAAGTGGAAAGTCAAGAGGTAAAGGGGAAAGACTGAGGGAAACAATTAGAAATTCAAGACAACAAAAATGTTAAAAATGATCTCTGACAGCACCATTACTGGGTGGATGATGTGCTACAGGTAACCAGGGGATCCTGCAGAACCACAGTGCAGTGGTGTGGCAAGCAGGCTGCCAAGAACACTCTACCTTATGAGATATTCTGGCACTGGGAGTTCAGGGTAGATAAAAACTGCTTGATAAAGTTAACTTGACATCTGGTAATTTCTTCTCAGCTTTTCTTTTAACTCTAAAGAGATCAGTACTCCCAGCAGACTCTACAAAAGCCTCCAATATTCCCTTTGACTAAGTGTGCTGCTGGTCCTGGAATACACTGAGAGATTTTTCTCTCAATGCAGGGAGGCAAAAAATTTCCAAAGCCATAATTGGGAATCCAGTTATTTCATTTGCCACCTGGAGGGTCAAATACACAGAGCCCAGAGCAGAACTAAGCACTGGTAAGAGTGATGAGACCAATAACTGTCAGACAAGTCAGACAAAATTTCAGAGAGTGCTACACACTCCTGTGCCAGATGTAAATCAGCTGAAAGATCATTCCATTTAGTTTCTTACAGGGAAGAAATCCTAAAACACAGTTATCTATTCAACAAAATTCTGGTATCTCATACTGACAACTGAATTATAGTGAACTCTGCAAATCTTGACTAGAAATCATTACAGTCTTGTCTGTAAAGACAACAGAAACTATGTCAGAGTTTGCAACATGGAGAATAATGCAGAGCATTATGAAGTTTACCAGATGGACAGATAGACATAAATTAAATTCATGTTACCCACATTAACAGAAATATGTTTGTAGTAGATTCTATTCTTATAGAATGACTATCATCAACTGAAGATGAATTCTGTTCACAGTGGTTTGTGTGGTTTTCTTTCTATTTTTTATTGAACATTGCACAGAATTTATCCTTCAGTCACATCTATGACAAAAACCTTGTGGATTTTAACTGTCCTTATCACCTAATAGAGGCATTTGGCAATGATCAAAAAAAAAAAAGCTGATAAGAAATACAGTTTTACCTGCTTATGTGCTCAACCAGCTCTATGTAGATTAAACACATTGTCATTAGCACCAGTATTCTCTTAGAGAACCAAGAGGCAGCCTGTTTAATGATCTCCTGCTCAGTATTAGCAAGATGTAAACCCCAGCAATGAGAGTGTTAAAAGCAGCATCCTCCAGTTATCTTATTGCTTTGGGGGAGCAGCTCCAGCACTCTGAGCACATCAGCAGTGCAGGGTTTGTGTCCAGGCTGCAGTAACAGACCTGGTGCTCACACAGCCCAGTTTTCCTGTCTGTCAGGATATGTGCCTCTACCAAATAATTGACAGCAAGATTCAGATTCATCTCACCTTCCAGATTTTCCTCTGCACTATGAAACTGCCACTCAGAAATATGGTTTCCTAACCAGATACTCTGTCCCTGATGAAGCTTCAGCAAACCCCTCAAGAGAAGCTCCTCTCTGCTCAGACAGGCTTCCTTCTGAACATGGCACACTCATCATCTCTGCCTCGGTGATGTTCTGTACCCCAGGCTAGCTGAAGCAGTGGCAGCAGTTAATTTTGCATGAACAGGTATTCCCAATCCTTTTACAATTCTTAGACAATGTTACCCTTGCCAGGCTAGCTTGGAGGGCTGAAGACACTGCAGATGTCTTTACACCTCAGGAGGCAGATCCAGTCAAAAATCCTTGGTCCTGCATCCTACATCACTCCTGCCTAATTAGACAGATTCTGTAATGAAACTCTAAAGACTGCTGCTTGTTCTGCCTTGTGCTGGTACAAGATGTGTCAAAATATCCCCCATTTCACAGGAGACCACCTGGTTTGGCCCCCTGCCCTTTGTGCTAAGTGCTGGAAATGTCTGTGGCACTCGTAGTTGTTAAACAGGAGAACAACAACATCACAGCCTGCAGGAACATTTGCTCTATAGGAAAGGAGACTAAAGATCCTGATTTTAATGCTCTACCATTTAATACTTGCCTGGTTTGGACAACACATTGTAAGAGAACAGACCTGTATTTTAAATTGAGACTTAGAAGGAAAATTTGCTCTTCTCCCTTCCTGCACCACTTTTGCTCTCTCTCTGTAAGGTCCACAATAAATTAGCTGACAAAAGCTGAATCATGAATCAACCTATGATTTAAAAACAAAACCAGCCAGCCTTTTCAAGGTGACAATGCTCCTTTTAATAGACTTGACATGTTTTATTAGGTAGCCCTGGGGCTGATTAGAAAATGTAGTTGTTTTCATCCTAAAGTGAGTGAAGATTTCACACAACAGAGAATTTGAGAAGCACTAAAATGTGAATTAGGACGCTGGGGAAAATGCAAAACTCTCCTAAAAGGTTGGGCTTTGTTCTAATCTACATTCAGTATGTAGACAGAACATTAATTTCTTAAGCCAGAGTAAAGCAGTGATCTGATATCAGACTTGCAGAGGAAGGAGACACTTCATTCATTCCTGCTCCACTGAGACAATCCCAAGGCTGTATGTAAGTGAGCTTCTCAAGTAGGTGGTTGTTTCCCTTGCCTCATGGAAGGGTAGAAAAAATGCTCAGTGAGACTAACCCCCATGCTTTTGCCACTTCTCTTATCTCCATAGAAATGTATCTCTAGAATGGAGTTTTAGTCTCTGAAGCTATTGTGGTGGGAAAATACATTAGAAATAACATACACTTATTAGCATGAGCCAGCAAAATTAGACAAAAATTAATTAAAGGTACAGTTTATCCTGCATATAACTGCATCCACAGCACACAGGTACTGTGTCTATCCAGAGAGCATTTGCTCACCCTCCCAAGACAAAAAGAATTAAGGATTGCCTAGAAATAAACAACAACAAAACAAAAAAGCAGACAAAAAAAAAAGACAAAAAAAAAAGCATTACAGTGTGGAAGAACACACCATTTATTTTTGCTAACTCAATTAGCTGCTTGTGATAATTACAGCACCCCCAAAGCTGAACCTTCCTGAGGGACATCAGAGGGACAGGAATCACAGTGAACCCACTGAGTCAGTGACGTTTGCAGTCACCACAGGCACAGTGACCATGAATGTTCCTGCCACAGGCATCCTCCTGAGCCCAACAAGTCATCTGCACTCCAAAACATTTCTGCTTTATCTGTCCCCCATCTTCCTGGGAAGGAGGAGAAGCATCCTGCTCTCCAGAGACAAAGCTGAATGGAAGCAAGATAAAGAGAGAGGAATTATCCTCCTCTCTTCAATGGCTCTGTCATCAAATTACCTGATGCAAGAAATTGCTCCCACGGCTGAACCATTATGTTTACTTAGCTGGAAGCCAGGACATGGAACAATTTAGTGACTCATCAACAGAGGCAACATTTTCCACGTGCACTGACTGCAGTGGTACAGGAACCACAGCATTGCCTCGCATTGCTTGAGTGACGGAGCCTCCACCTACTGCTGGCAGGAAATTCTTTGCCAGCAGAGAAATGTTGTTTGCACTACATGTATTTACTAGCATGGGTGTATTTAGGATAGGCATAAACTGTATTTTCTTGGTGGTAAGGAAGTTCCTAACAAGAGCAGCCGAATGCAGTGTGGTGTGGTGGCTGTAATTGACTTTTGCCACTTAAGAAGCAGAGATGGATCATCTGCTGAAAAGGCACCAATCACTGCTTGAACCAAAGCAGCATGAGGGATGACAGCCTAGCTGGAAACTCCACAGGAACAGGATTAATGGCACTACTGACTCTTCCCTATGCTTCAGGGAGCCACAGGTTCCACGTCTCAGCTCAGTGCTGGCACTGTAGATCACAGCATGGTGAGTCTAACCCAGTGCACACAGCTTCAACACTCAAATAAAGAGGTACATATCACATATGTGCTGCCTAAAAACCACAAATCCTCTGTACCCCTCATTCACATGGGGGTCTGAAGTAAAATTAAAAACTAAATGGCATCAGAAGGTAGCCACCAAAGCATGGTCCACATCCACAGCTATTTTTCTCTTTTCTGAGGCCCACAGCCATATGTAAGCCAATGTCAGAGGAAAGAGGGAAAGAGCTGCCCACATTAATTCTAATAAAATAGCAGGAAGACATAAAAATTCACAAATGTAAAGCTTACCATGCTGAAACTGTAGTGGCCAGCTTGGTTTCTTCTCCTGCTCTCATTTAAGCATGCTGCTTGCAGAATGCCATGAACAGGAGCAAGAAAAACCAGCTGCACTTCCCAGCAGTGTGTTTGCAGAGGGCACACGCCCAGGTGAGCAAACCAGGTGTCAGCAGGCACTGAAGGACCAGGAAATGCTTGTTGCACAAAATCAACAGATTTGTAAGGTGAGAAGGAGCCACTCAAGACACCAAAGTCAAGAGGCAAGGAGGGAAAGCCAAACCACACTTGTTGAACATGATCTTGGTTAACTGCACATGGATGAGGTCCAGTGAGAGCTCTGGTCAGTATTACAGTGTAAATAGTAAGCAGATTCTTTGGTTAAGAGCAATCTTCAAAGACCTTTAGTGGTCTGGAAGACTTATGAACTGGCAAGTCATGCATTGCATTAAAGACAGGATCATGTCTGAGTGACAGCAGCAGTGTTTGAAGTCATTTAAAGCTTGATACCAATACAAATTGGTATCAATTACAGTGAATAAAGGCTGAGAGAGAAGCTGAAAATATGATTCCCTATGTCTACCTCTTTCTTACTAATGTAGTATGAGTGTGTTTGACTTCAGAGTAATTAGGAAAACTCAGATTTATTAATCAAGCCCAAAGGATTCAGAAGCAGTTCATGTTTTAGGTCAGACACAATTCCAGCTGTCTGGAATGTCTTGGCAGAGCTGTCGTGCACCTTCCTACAGGAGTGCAGATCTCTCCAACCACAGCCAGTGCCTGCCAGCTACTGCTAATTTCTACAATTACTGTAATAATATTTCAAAACCCAAATCATGAGTGTTTAAAGACTAAAGCAATAATGTGAAAGCTCGTTAAGTCTACGGAGCAGACCTTGCTGTGTAAGAAAGCAGTAAATTAATTGCCTGATTGTAGAAATAACAGAGCTAGGACTAAGTTCAGCACTGACAGCCTGAGCATTCATTAAACATTGTTCCTTCTACAGATCTTCCACTGCTTGTTTTTCAGCCCTGATAAAAAACACTAAATAACATATAAAATTTTTTTCTTTTTTTTTTTAAATACATTTTCTGTTATCTTGCTTAGAAATTTAGGCTCATGCAACTGCTCAGTCAGGTTACAACCCACAGGAAGAGGGAACAGCAATGCCCAGAGAAAGCTCAGAACAGAGACACTGCTGGCTGCCACCCCAAAAAGCATGGCTTATTTTTCAAACTGGAAAAAACACAGCAGCCATCAGGCAGGGGATCAAGGGCAGAATAGACCAGAGGCTGAGAGATCACCAAGCAGTTCACTTGTGAATATAAGCCCATGCTCCCTAGAGATCCTACAAAACAATCAAAGAATTTAACTCCCTCAGAGATGCTTTGGAATAAACAAATATTTAAGAATATTTTCCATATTAAGAGAAGATTCAGGGCAATCTGTCATGTTTAAGATAATTTATTTATGAACAGGAGACAAGGAGTGGGAAGAATGACGTGATAGGGTGGCAACCTTTTTCTTTTGTTTTGCTGATCATTGGGTAAATATGGTTTACCTTTCTGGCTGAGTATTTAGCCAGAAAAGAAGACACTTCCCAGGACAAGAATTGAAAGAAAATTCAGAGTCAGTTTGACAAATCAACAAAACCAAACAGATCTGAGTCAAAGAATGAATGAAGGAAAAATATTTCTGCAATTGTTGAGCAAATAGCATCTGTGCAATGTTACATCAGCCATGAAAATATGAGTTAGGGCTTGAGTCATCTCAGTTTTATTGCTTAGTCACAGTGTATGTGAAGGCAGAAATTCATTCAGCACTGAACTTTACCTTAATATGTTTTTTTTAATCCCTGTGTCTCTATACTTTCTGTGATGAAATGGAAAGAGAAGCAGTAAACTGAAGTCTAGAATAGAATGGATTTATACACAGTTGTAAAACAAGTCCTAATATTGACCTGACACATTTTACTTACTGCATAAATTATGAATTTAACCAAGACTCACCATTATGAAATTTAACAAAGACAAGTTGAAGAGAATTTATAAATTCTTTACTTCTAAAAATCTGTAGCACTTTTTCCCCACGTTAAAATATACATGGCATTTTGGGAGCAGGAAAAATCTTCTTGGCATTGAATTCTTATAGAAATTGAAAGCAAGTACAATGCCAGCAAGATTCCTGATTCTTCTTTCTAACCAGTAGTGTTTCTTTACAATATCAACACAGTTTAAGAGAAGTTAAATTGATACACATTGTGCTATGACATGATTGCATTTGACACCAGGATTCAAAGGAATGCAGTAGCCTGCACAGGACACCCAAACATCCATTACTGGTCAGATGTGGCCACAATCTTTATTCACCCTCAAGTTCCCTGTCTCCTCTTCACTGGGACTTGAGGCTCCCATCCTGTTATGGGATCCCTGGGATCCCTTCCTGTTACAGGAAGCTTCACCTGACATGAAGTAGAAAATGTATGGTGGAACAAGTGGACTACTTTCATTACCCTGCAAGGCTCCCTTAAAAAAGGGGAGGCAAATCCCTGCTTCTTTTAACTGCAGTAAGTGATTGACTGAAATATGAACAGGTTTATTAGATTTTCTTCCCTCAGAAGAATTTTCTCACCCAAAACCAGCAGCAGATATGTTGCACAGAAATGGATGAGGGTTCTTCAAACACACAACAGAAATCTATTTGTATCTGCAAATTCAAATGTTTTCACTAATTTGCTGAACTAAGAGTACTCCAAAGGAAGTGCCTTCACTTCATCAAACATTTCATTTTGCAGAAAAACTCATGACTCATCTGAGGTTTAGACCACTTAAAAAAAAAATCAGTCATTGATTTTGCTTTCTTCATGAACAAAACAAAATGAAATTCTCTCTAAGCTCTGCAAGAGGGCTGCAGGAAGGTTTTGAGAACTGCTGCAGAGTCAGAGAAGAGGGAAGGAGAATCTGCAAGAGGAGCCATTTGGGAAGGCATCCACCAAGCCAGTGGAACCCACTCTGGGCTTGGGGAGGAGGTGACACAGACCTGGTGGGTGAGTGCTTTGAAGAAAGGTGCACGTGGTGTGTGTCTGTAAGAGATGAGAACCCCAGCCCTCCATAATTTCAGCCTGTTTGATGCCAAGTGCCCATTTGCCTTTCTGCCACAACAGTGTGCTGCAGTAACACTCATTTTCCATTATACTTGATACTGACTTTCTATTTGAATTAACAAAGCAACAGGATTTGCATTTTAATGGAAAGAACTAAGTTTGATCTCCACACCTACCAAAGGTATCTCATCATGCATTATAAGAATCCTCTCTGTAGAGGTGTGAAAAGTCTTTAGGAGATTCACCTTTACAAGGTAGGGGTTGTGTGGACTTTGAACTAGGTAATCTTTAAAGGTCCCTTCTAATTCAAACCATGACTCTATTCTATGATTTCTCTCATTTCTTCTGACCTAATCAGTCCAGTCTCTCTCTATAAGCAACAGAGAGAAAAAGGCATTTCCAGGGCGTGACTCACCTCATCTTCACAGGAACATTTGAAAAAGGTCAGAGGAGCCCTTGTCTGGCAGCATCCATTTCTCTCCACTGACTGTGAAGGGGATGAAGCATGACTACCTCAAAGGCAAGAATACAAAACACGTGAGCAAATGTGTCCTACTTCTCATTTCCAGCATAAAATGGGTGGCTCACAAGGACACTTGTCCAGAAACCTACCAGAGGATATAAACAGCTCAATCAGAGAGTGGGATGAGTTTGGACTGTTGCCTTGTTTTGTTTTCCATTAAATACAAAGCTGCAATGTTTTTCTCTACAAACATCAAATAAAGCTAACAGGTCTGTTAAACCTTCCATGAAATGCATCTGGGTGTTCCTTCAGACTATCTGCCTCAAAATGAACATGGTTTGAAAGCCTGAATATATGAGAATATCATTTTCCAAAGTTCTTGTGGCAAGGGTGCAACTGCAAAAGATTATTTTATAGAACTTGACAGAAGATGCCAGGTGTCCATTGCAGAAACACCTTACAAGACCTGAAACCTTGACCAATCTTTGTCAGCAATCTGAATTTTTCAAACAAACAACATTGAATATACACAATATTATGATAGTTGTTGATAACTGTAAGGAAAGGATCACAAGCTCTCTCATCCACCCTTCTGCCTGTGATCTGCCAAGGCAGTTCCATAATACAATAGTAGTGGGTGCTGTACAGACAGCAAGGAGATAGAGAAGCTCTCAAGAAGCAGCTCAAGCACAGACACACCTGTAATCACCTCTCTTCACTGCAGGGTCCCTTTGTTACCATACCATACACACCACACACATCTCCCTCTTTCCAGCTAGATGTGTCATTCCAGTGGCACCAGAAGGAAAAGAATTCAAGAACCTGGAAGAAAACTCCCAGACTGTCTGTCCATCCTAGGGCTCCTTGTCCAAGTTTCAGAAGTAGAGGTGCTGGGCACAGGCAAGATACTACTGGGACACCAGCTTTTAGATGAAAAGAGAAATTATTCAGGAGAAAGACTGCACAGAGCTGCATTCACAGGATATTAATCACAACTTGACATTTCTGCAGCATCTTTCTGCCTCCTTTTGGCCAAGATTTACTGCAGTTATCTGCATAATAAGTGTTTCAGCCTTTTAATTGCATTTGCAATACAGACAGCTTATGCCACTTGAAATTATACCAAAATTTATGATTATTTGAGTGGTCAGGGTCTGAGACAGAAGGCACAGTGGATGCACACTTCCAGTAGAAAATCTGTGAACAATCTCGCAGAACAAGTTCTCTGAGATGGTCAGTGTGCACAGAGAAGGCAGCCAAAGTCTGCCAGCCCAGAGGGGATGGTGGCCCCATGTCCTCATCTGGAAAGGACATTTCCAGGATGGCCTGGACACAGTCAGGAGCTGCCAATAGTGGTGTCTCTTGCCCCTGGTGCTGCCTCTTGCTATCCCACAGCAGTCATCCCATCACAACTTGACTCTAAGGCAAACTTCCTCATTTACCAGTACAGCTTTTAAGTGCTATGGATATATTTATGGAAGCCTGGTTAATAATTTTCAGTGTGACTAGAACCACATTTTTCCCAGTGATCCAATGCTAGATACCCCTGTTCCACAGCTGAGCCTTTCTCCTTACATATCATGGGCAGCAGCTGTAGTTTAATAGATGCCTTCAGGGAGTACACAGGAGTGATAAGGACACAGGTTTGGGACTACTGAAAGGTTAATAAGATTTATTTATTCAATCACTGACTCACTCAGGGCAGAGATTTAGGGTAGGTTTTGTTATTTTCCCCACACCAGTGAGTGTATGAGTTTGCTGTTGCACACAGCTCATGCTCTCAGCCTAGCAGGAATTCCTCTCAAAAGGATTCCTAAATGCACCTGGTCAGGGGCAGATTACCTTGCATTCCAGCATACTCTGGAAAAATAATCCCTCCTTACATGATAAATTGAGATGGCTAAGAAAGAGAAAAGGACTGACATTTTTTGTGATTTATTCCATAATAGATCAAGTGATCTTTCCAGCCTGTTGGTTTTAGAACACCACTCCCCAGTGGATACTGCCCTATGTTCCTACATGAAGCCTTTTGGGGACAGACACCATTTGGGTCCCCTCAGAGACTGAAGGGGAAGAACCTGTCAGGACAAGAAATTTGTTATTTTATGACTGAATATTAAGCCTCCCCAGATTAAAAAAAAAAAAACAATGCTTTTGACTCTATCTACATCTTCAGTCTTTCCTCTATGATTACTGCAAACCAGCAAGCTCAAACACTTTTCCTGTTTAAAGTCCCTAAAGGAATATTTGCAGATACCAGAGTAAATAAACACAAATGAAAAAGGCATCTTAACAAAAACACTTTCTGATCATCCTAAGTGAATAGTCTGTAGTAACTCCTACCTTTAACACTTGTGAATGCCTCTAATATCCCAGCTCTCAGCAAATTGCTTGTGTGTGTGCACAATGCCAATAACCAATAAACAATAAGCAATAATTGCTCTATTGTGAGTGATATCCCTGGAATTCTTCAGGAAACAAAACAAAACTCGTAAGTCACAAGGTCCTGGGTACAGCTTTTGATACTACATCAGGCTTTCAACTGTTCAACACCTTAAAAATGTGTCAATTTTTATTCAGCTCACTTGGCAATATGAAAAGATGTTAAAAATGCACAACCACAAATCTTGTTTTCAACAGGACTTCTGTTCCATTCATCAGGAAAGATAATGGCAAGGCAGCTGCCCAAATTTTTTTCCAAGTTCCACCATTCAGCATGTAGCTCATGTCTCATTAGTGGTACATTTTCTCACTCCTGAATACAGAATTAATAGAAGACTTGAGCTTTTGTATCATACTTGTGCACCTGTATCCAAGTACCTTACAAACACTGATCTTTATATTACAATTTTGATATATTAATTTTTATTTAGAAAACCCAAATCCTATAAGTTAATAGCAGGACAGGAAGGGGAACATATTGGTAATAAAAATACCTTGATGTCTTGACTCCAGTTACAGACAGCCTGATTTTTCAAATATATTGTATATAATCCCACATTATTTTCAAGAAACTCATGGACACACAATCGTTTGAGTGTCATACCCTGAAGTACAAAAGTCTTCACCTTTTTGTAGGGAGCAGAAATCCTTCACTCATCCTCTTCCTCCCTTTCAAATACTTCTCCCTCCAAAAAGCCACAAAACCTATATTTTTAAGGGGGACCCTCCATATTTATCTGTTATGCATTTTTTTTATGTAGGCACACCAGTGCAAAACTGCAGAGCAATGACTGTGTATAATAAAAAGGAAATATTCATATTCCTGTTCATATTTCTGAACAGGAGAACTGATAAACTGGAAAACCAGTTACAAGTAACAAGATTATATTTGCATATTCCTATTCAACAGAGCATTTAAAATCAACTGGAAATCTGAAACTCTTCTCTGCAACATTCTTTTAAAAGCACCAGCACTGTTCTAAACATCATAATTCCCACACAGAATAATAGCAAGAGACACTGAGAAACTCTGTCCTGGAAACTAAATGTCCTTTCCAGCTGTGAGACAGCAACTTCTTAGAAGACACTGCAGGGTACATGTTTCTATAAGCTTTCTCTCATGTAAGATTTTAAAGAGAGGCAAAAATGAAACAAAAAAAAGTTGAAGTTAGAATGTTATTAGGGCTGTGTAATGCACAAGAAGAAGCAGTAAGATCCAGGGAAAGCTTAGTTTACAAACTGCTGTTCAAAAGCTGAAAATATAACAAGCTAAACATTACTAATGCAGCTTTGTCTTTGCCACACATGATTTATTGAGAAGCACAGCCTTGTAAAAAACACACCTCAGGCTATTAAAAGCTTGTTGAAAGAATAAAATATTCTCCTCCACTGTGAGGGGATTGTACTTGGAAACAGATCATTGAAATTTCTCAACTGCTTCAAATTCACCCCAAAAACCTACAGACCAACCCCAAAACAAGAGAGGCTAATCTGATCCCTTTATCAACCTGCAATCTCTCTGTAGGGGAAATTCAGTGTTAAATACTTGTTGAAAATAATATCTGAGGCAACATTGTCTTCAGTACTTTAATTGTTACTGAGAAAACCATAAGACATTTCTGAAAAAATAAATCAGCCATAGAGAGGGCAGTTACTTCTCTTAAATAATGAGTCCTAGAAACTCCAAGCTATGTTTTAACAAATGCATTGAGATTCTAAGCTTCTCCCTCCATTCCTTCATCTCTTATATTTATAAATAAACTACCTGTAGCATTACTCCATAGCCTCTTAAAAAGAGAAGCACAGTACGTTAGGAAACCACTCAGGATGGCAGATGGAAGAACTTTCTGGCTGACCCCAGCAGTGTTTAGCAGCCTGTCTGATGGCACAGCTCTGCAGTGCAGCTGTGCCAGCCATAGGTCAAACCCAGTGTGAACTCCAACACTCACAGAGAGACCACAGGATGCTGAGCTGCCTGCACACAACACCCTCAGTGAGGTCTCCTGCCATAAGGAAACACGTGGTGTTCAAGCAGGGAACACCACTCCATTAACAACAACAACAAAACTTTAAGCTTTCCTTGAATTAAATTAGAGCTGGAGCACTATTTTTTGGTGCACAGCAAGGCGAAGGTTGAACTGTGCTTTTCTACAGAAAAGATCAACCTTTAGATCACTGGATTTTTTAACCAAGACGTGATCAACTTTGATATGTTTTGCTAATGTTACTCAATAGATTACACAAATTAGTAAACAGACACACCATAAAAATGACTTTTTTTCTCAGCCTTCTATTTTTCCTGCCTGAAGGAGAATTTTACCATCAGAGATGCAGAGCTGTCAAATCTCATCTGTAATATTCACTCAACTCCCACCTGAAAATCCTTTATTGTTCAGCCTCCCTCACAGTAATCCAAGAGCTTTTCCCCAGCTGTGAACAAACACATCTACTGAGCTCACCACACATCTGTTAGATGAGATAAGAGGAAGAAAAAATCTGCTCAGTAGCCCCACACCTTAACATCTCTCCTGGTCGTAGCCCACCAGGGAGCCCAGTTCCCAGGCACAGTTTCCCTGTGCAGACCCAACCCTTCCAAATAAACCAAAGTGCATGGGAAGCACTCATCCCACAGCTCAGGGCAGAGGTGTTCCCATGGCACAGCGAGGGATACAAGATTGCACATCATAGGAAGAGAAACAAGAGGTCTGGAGATGGTGTGGGCCAAGGCTGCCTTGCACACATGTGAACAAAATTGGATTTGCCAGCCTAGAATCTCCCTGGGATTCATGGGTGTTCTGGATTATGTAAGCAAAAAGAGCATTCTATTTCATCTGTTGAAAGTGTTGGGGAAATGTTTTTCTTTATCTCTTGTAATAGCAGTGGAGAGGGTGTGGATGCCTTCCGGTAACAGACCAGCTGTTAAAATAAGGTGGGGCAGTGTTTCTTATCTCTTCCATCAATTGTGCACCCTCTGGGGGATATCTTCTGTTACTGGGCCATTAAGGCTCACCAGTGACTGACACATTACATCATCCATGGTGAGATGCTCCACCCAGAGCTGGGAGGGAGCCAACTGTTCCTACCCAGATAAAAACTGGTGATAAAAACAGTAGGTGATTCTGGTTTTCCCCTGGATTCCTGGAGGAAAACTGGACCTACCCTGCCATCACTGGATCCTTTCTTCAGGATGGTCTCTACTCCAACAGAACCACCAGAAGGATTTATTTGGACTGCTTCCAGCACGCTGACCAACAGGGTGCCAGGTCATATCTCTGACTCTGTCAGGGTTTTTCTGGGATTTTTGTTTGTTTGCTTGTTTGTCTCTTGTACTGCTACATTTGTATTTTTAATATTCCTAGTAAACAACTGTTATTCCTATTCCCATATCTTTGCCTGAAAAGCCCCTAATTGCAGAATTACAATAATTTGGAGGGAGGGCTTTACATTCTCCATTCCAAGGGGAGCTCCAACTTTCCCTGGCAGACCTGTCTTTCCAAACCAACACATTGGCAGATAAAGCAGAGGTTGTCTCTGTTTAATAATTGAGGAGCTGTATGGGAGATGATCTCACATGTGGGATGTTCTCCTCAATTGTTTGTGAAGTGAGTAAGCCAGGATACCCAAAAATATTCTGTTTAAATTTAAAAAAAAAAAGGTTAATTACTTATACACAGTCCAAATATTTGGAAACAGGGACGTCCTACCCATGAAGGCAAAAGAAAAGACACAATTAGATTTCCAGGTCTCTAGGTGTGGACTGAAATTGGTTTAATAAATGAATTCATTGCTCCTAGGTGTATTAAGTGCAGGCCTTACTCCTGTTACAAACCAGTTCACAAGATGATTACTCATGACCTGCTGTGGAGACAAAGGGAAGATATGATTGGATATGAAGTGTGTGAATGCTTTTAGGTACTGGAACATTCCCTCCAGCCTGCAGAAGGAAGATTAGCTGGCCACTTTGACACAGATTACTCAGGCTTCTCATTTTCCTGCTGCCACAGAATTGGCTAAGAAGGATTTAGACTGTCAGATTCAGCAGAATTCTAGGGAATACAAGATATTTCATTTTATATATATTATATATATTTATATAATATCCCATGAAACCATTCTCAAAATCCATGCACCAATTTATCTGCTCTGACAATTTTCTTGAATTGAGTTCTGAATTTTTCATGTATTCGCTTCTGCTGTAGTAGCAGGCAAAGCTCACTACAAATCATTTAAAGGCATTTAAAGGCAGGTACAGTATTGCTTTGTTCTCTCCAACTCTTCAATTGGGTTGTGTCTCCTCAGTAATTTATTACAGAGATTTCTAAAATAAAAGTTCCATCTATACAATCTATACAAGTAATTTCCACGTAAGTTATTATAAACCCCCTAAATTCTTGGGAGGTTTCTTGAATGCTTCTGTTCTGTGATATTTTGTCATGCAAATTATCAGTTCACCACTGCTCATGAGAACTCCTAAACCCATGCAAAAATACAGAAAGGGATAATCCTCCAAGAGGAGCAGCAGGCTGGTACAAAGTAGAAGCCATTGCCACCCAACACATGGAAACCACAGCAAATCCCTCAAGTCCTCTCTGCTCTGCTTGCAGCCAGCACAGGGAGAACCCAATCTCCTGGTCCAAGAGGTTGTGCCAAGAAAAAACACATCAAGGGCCACGAGGCTCACTGATATTATGGGTATGCCACACTAAAATGCACACACCATATCTAAATTGCTAAAATCCTCCTTTTATTTTCTGTGGCAAAAGGATCCCTCCTTTCCTGCCTGGCATATGACATCAGGTGGGCCAGGAAGCCTCTCCATTAAAAACTAAAAAGTTTCTATTATAAAAGGTCAATTTCCTAATAACTTTGCCATGTTACCTATCAAAAATCAGTTTTTTTGCAATATTGATGCTTAGGGACATATTCTAGATGAACATTCTGAGGAAAGCATGTAAGTAAACCTGCCACATTGCTTTACTTTGTCACAGGTGTACACCATTTCCATTTTCACAAATTTGTACACAAGTCTTAGGACAGGGACTTCAGATTCAAGAGGATAGGAAACATTTTCTGTCAGGGAACAATTTTTGCAGATGCTGTTAAAATTTGTCTGGTTAAAACCATATTTTAAGCTTATGGAGGAAGACATAGCTCATTCAGGTTCAATAAGTCTTGCAAAAGCTACCAAGTACATGAAGACAAGCTTCCCAATGGTCAAATTCAGGAAATTTTGGAAGAATGTGAAGGGCAAAAAAACCCCAAAATAAGCAAAAAACAACCACAAGCACACACAAAAAAAAAAAAATACAAAATGAAAAATACACTATGTGCAAGTGGTATTGGGCAACCTGATCCATTAAAATGGATCCATGGTTATGCCACTCATAGTGCATCCAAAACACTTAACTCCATCTGTTCTCCTGTCCTTACTCTTAACAGAAGGGAGGTTCTTTCAAGACTTCTATGACCATCTTTGTCATCCCTTAAATAAAGAAATTCAAACTTCTAGAACAGCTGAGACTATTTGCTTAGTTAGAGGAAGGAACAGTACTCACCAAAACAAATAATTCCTTTGATACCTTTTTCATCTATACCAATACTATAAATGGTGCAAAAGTTAATTAAACTGTAGATTGAGAGAACAAGGCACTGAAAGCTAAGATGAATACCCTGGGGCATCAGTATAGAAATAACTCAGTTTGGGAGGTTTCCCAGAATTTAGAAAGCTGGCTTTGATTTTTAGACTATCAGGTCTATTAATTGCAACATACACAAATTTAACTAAGGAAGCACGGGGCACTGGTTTCATGTAAGTTTGGATTTATGGACAATTGTGGGAAGGAAAATGAAAGTATTCCTTGATTTTTGTGCTTTCTAGCATAATGTAAATGCTCTCATGTTTTGGTCTCAGAGAGGAAGAAAAACTGCACTAGCAGAGGTCATGAAACATCATTGTGATGTATGACTGTAATGGCTGTGAGCCTTAAATACTGTTCTGCTGTTTTCCACTTGGCTAACTGCTCTTCCTTTCTTTTTTTTTTTTTTTTTTTCTTTATTTTGTCACAGCATCTCTCACCCTCACCCTGCTTGAGGTCTCCAGACACATAAATAATTTAAGTTATTTAATATGGGGAAAGTGTAACAGGATTTTGGCAAAGTAGTCAGTCTGTCTTTAGTGCTCCACAGGAATAAAAGATTAAAGAGCAATTGTACCAAGGGTTGGAAAAAGGACTCAGAGGGTAAAATAATTAGACCTGTGAAAAACTATCTGGTTTTGTTAGATCTCAAAGCTATCACTTCCTTCTTGTTTCAGCCATCTGCAACAATCATTCTGTTCACACTCACTCCAGACTAAAACCTACTCAAGCCAATCTGGTTTAGATGTTTTTCCAATGCAAGACTGCCACAAACTGTGGAAAGCCTAATTTGATTGTCAAGATTGACACTAAAAGCTGTCCCCATGAAAATGCACAGTTTTGGGTTTTCATTAAAGATTGAGATCTGCCAGTCTCCAGTTCTGCTTCCAGCCTCCAGCACATTTTCAGGTGTGCAGGGTTTCCCACACATAACTGAGTGTCCACGTGTGAGGTAATGAACCATTTAAATTTACGTCTGGAAGGACACTAAAAGGACTCTCCCCATCCATTTTGCCAGACAGAATTGTCCATGGGAATGAAGAGCCCAGTTTGAGCTACTTTAATTACAGAGATCCAACCTCCCTGGAAATGTGAACTGATACAGCTCTGCTGAAGAAATTGAATTGCCATTATATTGTTCAGTTGGCTTCAGCTCCATTTTTAGTTTCCCTCAAACCCAATACTTTTAATGCAATGTTGTTTTACAGCTGTTGGAGAAAAACCAAAAGGTCTCAGGTAACCAGGGAGCTGCAGTAAATCAGCACAGTCCCTGAGCACAATAAAGCATACTCTTCCTCTGGTAGGATCATTGGACATATTTTCAACCAAAAAGCACAATTTGTAGAGTTTCTATTTATTTCTAAAGAATCCAAAACATCTCAAGTACCACACAGCATTTCATTATGACACCACCACGATCATGCTGAACTGCTATTTACATTTCACTTTATGCCAGGGCTCCAAAACACCATGGGAGAAGTCAAGCTCTGCTACTGAGGATTATATACTGCAGTGCACAAAAACCACAGACAGAAAACCAAAATCATGCTGTACCATACTGTGTATTTATCAAATCAACATCCTCAGATTCCATCAGGTATTAACTGGAGCTGCAGAAGTAATAAGCTGGGTGGATCAATGATATGACATCCCTTAAGAACAAAAACGTGGCAATGCATTAATAGTCAAAGAATATGGTTATAGTCTCTTAATTTAAGGATGTAGACATTTTATAGTACAAAAAGAAATTACATTTGGCTAATTCAAAAGCACTTGCTTGACTTGTGACTCACTAATTGAAAGATTGTTGCTTTTAAACTGCTGTGCAGTTGGCCTATTTTCTGTTTGCACTATCCATAGTCACTGGTAAACAAAATACATCAAACCACAGGGAATACATTTCAATATCAGAGGTATTTTCCACTGCTCTTTTTAGGTACTCTTTCAAAAGAGAAAATTTCTGTCTATGCTTTTAGAATGAACCACAAACTGATGAGGTATACAAGGTCCTTCAAAACTCAACAGAAACCCACTGGGAGCAAAGAAACTCTTCCTAAACCACAAACACAGGTTGCTAATTGTCACTGGCCTCCTGCTTATTCCCTGTCTTGTTACTGGTTATTTTGTTATTAGAATTATCAATTAAATAACAACAACAAAAAAAACCCAACTTGAAACCAAAATCTGACATTCCTGGCTGTGTGAGGCTGCCACATGATGATACTTCATTCTGTCCCTCTTGCCATTCCTCTGTTCCTGGAATGTCAGAGTGAAAACTTTCAACCTGGTCTCATTCCCTCTCCATTAATAAAAGCCAGAATTTCAAAAGGGGCTTTTTTGGGAATGCCAAAAAAAACCTCAGTTTGAAAAAAGTGCAACTTTATACATGAGGTGTGGTCTACAACCAAGAAGGAACAGTGGAATCCTATCAAATCAGATGGCAAGAGTATCAAAAAAGGCTTGGAATACTTTCAGGTTTTGAGCCTTGGGCAATCAAAAAAAAAAACCAAACCAAACATGCCACACACAGCATGTACAATAAACTATTCCACCACAACCCACTTGTGCAAATAAAGTGCCCTCATTTTTCATGAGCTCATGGGGTTTTCACAGTTGAATCATAGTTGAGATCAGCTGTTCATGTACCAGTGATGCACATTGACACACCCCAGACAAACTTGCAGTCATCCATGACATAGTGTCTGATGGCTGGTTTAATAATCAAATCAAACATGATATTGCACTGATTTGAAGTCCAGGAACTGTTACTGCTGTTTAAACATTACTTTTTTAATTAAACAGAGAAAGGTCAGAAGAAAAAAGCCTTATTTGTGATATTGCTGTGCATTTTAGGGTGGCCCACTACAGACATAGTCAGCCTATGAATCAATCTACAGTATGTTTAAAATGAATTTAATGCAATTATTCTGTCTTTAATAACAGAACTGTCTCAGATCAATCCCATCAGAAACCAAGACGTGAATGAGTGCAGAGGTTCAATGAGTGAAACCCAGAACCTTCATGATCTCAATGGGCACAGGAATGGGACAGGAAACAGACTGCACTGTTCAGAGAGAGGACTTTTACAGATATCAATGGTCCAACTCTTCACCAAGCCTGACACTGAATTCTTAACTGCTTTTACTCCCAAACACAGTCTTTTCATATTTGGGAACATGGTGTGGCAAACTAATACTAAAATGTTTTCACAAAATTAATCAGAAGTGAGCTCCTAATTTCAATTCAAATATAAGGACTATGACATTAATTATTTAGACACTTAATTGAGAATGTGCACTTTCAAAACTAGTGTGCCACAAATCATTTTGATGTGTTGCTGCTCTCTTCCACAATAAAAGTGAAATGTCACTGGCAAGGTCATGGTTTAAAGTGATTTCATGGCAAGCAGAAAATTCCTGCAAAATGAGAGGTTGTCTCAAAAAAGAGTTTATAAGAAACTTGATCAAGGGGGTTTCTACTTTATCATGGATGATACCATTTAAATAATTCCATTAAAGATTCTCACAATCATAACCAAAACAATCACCTGCAGAAATATATTCAGGAAAAACAGGAAATCCAAAGGAATATTATTTCTAGTGCCCAGTGCTGACAGCTCAGATACTGGGAGCATGCCTGGTTAAATTTGCAAGAATAAACTCCATTTGGGCTCTGCATCTGGGGAGGCCAAAGCCAAACAAACACTCCCTAAGGGAAGCTCAGGATTTACAAACACCCCATGACACAGAATTCCCACCCCTCCTCCAGGGCACTCCTCGCTTACCCCTCACCAGCCAGGTGACTCTTGTGTCTGCACAGGTTCCTCAAACTTCTCCATCTTCTTTGCAGCCATAATTCCCCAGCAGAGACAAAATACCAGGGAGGTGCAGCCTTCTCCCTTATTCATTTTCAGTCTTACCTAGTAAGTCGTAATTTTTCAGTGCATTAATCGCTGCTCTCCTCCTGACTGCTTCCTACTCATCCATATTGTTCTGACAGTGAGGGTTTCAAAGCTCGACAGAGTTAAGAGCTGCATTCCCATTAAAAACTCTTTATTTTTTCCCCCTCTAAAATATCACATTGGTAGCAACAATAAAGAAAGCTCTAATCTGGATAAGGATGCCAAGAGTTAATAGACATGTTCACTACTGTAGCATCTGAATTTTAAAATATTTAAAACGTACAAAATGCATCCGTAGAAAAAAGGAATAGAAGTGCTGCTTGAGAGACAAATATACTTGCAAATCTACTCCAGAGCATGACTAGAGTCAAGGAAGCTGTTTTATAGTGGCAACTGTGAAAAATGTTGTAGAAACAACAGCTAGTTTAGAAAATACTGCCAGGAAAAGTGGCTTCTGCAATGTAACATCTGCATGCAGGCAGCTGTGTCGCCCTTTTTTTTTTTTATTATTAATCTTCAGTGTAAAAATCAAACACATTTCAAACATACAGGCTTCAAGAACACTCACTTCCTCATATTTCAGTCTTCTGGACTGCTTTAGGCAGGATTAAGACTCACCATTCCCCACACAAGTCTCAGTTTTTTGGCTGTTGGTGTTGACACACTCCATGATGCAGTTGGTGCCATTGCTGCACTAATGCCTACAGTGAATGAATGCTAATTCCTAGACCATATCTTTATTTAATTGAATATGCACTTAGCTGAAGCCTTCCAAATTTGCATGTGTGTAAAAGCACCTGTTAATCTTGGCATTAATAGCCTATTTATTTTCTTAATATTGTGAAAATGGGAATGTGGATCCTTATTTCCTCTCTTTTTCTCTTCCCTGACTTACTAGGCACCAGGGATTTTGTGCAAAGGTAAAGGAAAATGAATGAGGTTTTAGAACAAATAATAAGTGTAACTCTTTCTAAGACTGACCTTCTCTAGGGCTCTGCAATGACTGCAGAAGTAAGGAGGTGAGCTCAGATTCAAAGCACATAAAACTGCTCAAAAAGCCATCAGCTGTGTCATGCAGTAACTGCAAATGAAAAATATCTCCAAGTGACAAATGACTTGTTTTCAAACTCCAATTTTTCTCAGATATGCAATAGCAGAATCCTTGGAAACAATGTTTCTGTGCTCATGGACATTTGTTTCCACATTATTGAGATTACAGTTACAAATTTTTTATCATACACATAAAAAAAAACCAACCCAAACCCAAACGTGTCCTCCAAGCTCCACTCCTGTTCAAGCCCTGGAAACACATTGGTGCTGTACTCAATTCCTGAAGTGTCTCCATCTCTGTATATATTTTGTAAATTATTTAAAAACTTGGAGACCCTCATGCTGTGAACATGTTTCCCTCCCACCTGTGGGTGCACTGCTGCTTTCCCAGCTTGCCAGGCACAGGTGAAAGTTGGCAGAGTGACCCAAAAGTCACTGCAGCCCCAGGTCAGAGACACATCCAGCTGCATGCAGATCACAAATCATCCCCCACAGAATGTAACCACTCCCAAAAAGCACAGGCTGTGGTGTAAGATAATCCCTCACACACACAAAAAATGTTGTATATCAACAATGAGGGATGCCTCAAGTAATTTAAGTATTCCAGAGGTGCATTTAAGTGAAGGTGCAGAGCAACTCTCTTCAAAATAAATAAAATGCTCATTTAAGGAGCTTCCTGTTAATACTCATTTGTGGAATCTAGTTCAAACCACAATGGAATTTTGTTTCATTTCTGATTCCATTTCTGTTTCTAAGCAATACAAAAAGCGTACCCAGGGAAAAGTTATGAAGAAAATAAAAAGGTTCAGATTAGAGTAATTAAATATAGAAATTCCAGTGCAGGCAGAGAAAGATTCAAAANAAAAAAAAAAATTCGGGGGGGGGAAAAAAAAATAAAAAAAAAAAAAAAAAAAACCAAAAAAAAAAACCCAACACAGACAAATTCAGTTCTCAAGCAATTGTTTCTGTCCCAAAGCTGTGCCCCAGCATATGGAAAGCCCCACAAAATGGGGTCACTCAGTCATACCTAGGACAGATTAAGAGACAAGTTTAAAACAGAAACAGACTCTTTTTAAATTTTTTTTTATTTATTTATTTTTTTACTGCTGACCCAGGGTGCTTGGAACAGAAAGACTGCAGAAAGCTTCATTGTTATATATTGTACATATGTTTATGCATTCCCTCAATACAAAGAGTTGAGAAAAGTTTCTGTGAAATTCAAAGAAAGACACACATAAGGGCCTCTTGTGCCTACCACAAGAATTCACCCCTTACCTGCCACCCTCAGAACCAAATCCATGGTCTCAAGGTCTGTTCTTTCCACTGTGTTTGCCTGTTCTGCCTTGCCAGGTTTCCAGGCTCTGGGATGACAAACACACGAGTGTGCTCATCCCTGGTATGAATAAAGTTTGATTAGAAGGCAGAGCAAATGCAGGCAAGACAAACAGCAATAAAACACTGGGAAACAGAGCTCAGTCACAACACAGTCCTCCTGCACTGCAGATGTCTTCAGCCATCACTCCAGCAAACAGATTCCCTTCCTCCCTCCACCCCACCAGACCAAATGTCTTACTAAGAGATGGCAGTTAATCATCAGATATGAAATTTATCTCTCCTGATAAGGAGGCTTAGAACAAGTCCAACAAGGATCCATATTACATTATGTAATACAAATATTGTTTGCAGACAGGCAAATGTCTGGGTGACTACACCATCACACTGAAAATTGTTTAATAGGATCTTTCATGCCTACTATCTTTCCATTGTAAAAAATACAGCTACAACCCAAAATTCACACAGAATTTTGGTTAAATAAGCATTTCTGCACCCCGAAAGAACTTAAGATTTCAACTTCTGTGAAATCTAAAAAAGTCAAACATGCTACTAAGTATTTCTTAAGGGTAAACATAGTGCTGAAGGCTACTTAGAAATGTTAACATGTTAAATAACTTCAAATGTTTAAACACTGATAGTGTCTGGGAATTGTGCATACACCCAAGCCTTACAAACCAAATCTTACTCAGATCTATGAATAGCAACTCTCAATTTCCATAATTGCTTAGATGGAGAACAGAAACATGGAGACCCCTGGATCTAATTTCACTTGGGGAATAATTTATATTAAAAATACACAGGAAATCATATAGTGGAAGTTTAACCATTGATGTCTCAGAAACACAGAACAGCTTGGGTTGAAAGGAACTTAAAAGTTCATCCACTTGCATCCCTCCTGCCACAGGCAGGGATAGTTTCCACTGGATCAGGTGATTCAAAGCCCCACCCAACATGGCCTTCCACACTTCCAGGAATAGATCATTCAGTTTCTCTGGCAATCTGCTTCAGTACCTCACCAACCTTATAGTGAAGGATTTCTTCCTAATATTCAATTTTAATCAACCCTCTTTCAGCTTAAAGGCATTACCCCTTGTCCTAGCACTATATGTCCTTATCAGAAGTCCCTCTGCAGCTTTCTTGTAGCCCCCTTTGGGTACTGAAAGGTGCTACAAGGTCCCCCCAGAGCCTTCTCCAGTCTGAACAACCCCAACCCTCTCAGCCTGTCCTCACAGCAGAGGTGCTCCAGCCCCTGATCATCTCTGTGGTCTCCTCTGAACTCACCCCAGCAGCTCCACATCCTTCCCAGGTTAGGGGCCCCAGAGCTGGACACAGCACTGCCCGTGGGGTCCCACCAGAGCAGACAA
The DNA here is from genome assembly GCA_013400215.1 of Cisticola juncidis. NCBI lineage: Eukaryota > Metazoa > Chordata > Aves > Passeriformes > Cisticolidae > Cisticola > Cisticola juncidis. The sequence goes on along the minus strand of VXBR01011197.1, from coordinate 423,949 downwards.
GAGGGGCAGAACCCCCTTCCTGGAGCTGCTGCCCATGGTCCTGTGGATGGAGCCCAGGGCACAGGTGGCTTTGTGGGAGAGCACATGGCCAGGTCATGCTGAGCTTCTCATCAACCAGAACCCTCAAGTTCTCCTCCTCAGGGCTGCTCTCAGTATTATTGAGGCCTTTTACATCAAGGAAGTTGGGAAGCAAAGGAGAGAGAATGCACAGGGAGTGTGGTCTCAGAGATAATGGGGTTTTCCTGATCATACTTCTAATCAAGGCAATAAGGGTTCATTATGATCACTGGTTCTGGCCTCCCCTACGTATAACCCATAAGATTTTCCCATAATAAATCCTGGTATAAATAAACTTGCCTTTAGAAAAAGAAAAAAATCTTTGATTTACTTTTTTAGTGATTAAAACCTCTAAGAATTTATTGGTCTAATGACTGCTTTTATTTAAAAAAATCCTGCCCTCTCTGTCTAGCCTCAGGATGTCCAACTCTAAATTTCCAGCACTGACTGTTCTTAAACCTTTTTTCTGTTGAGTAAAGAGGCCATTCCTCACCTCAACCTTTTTAGGCAAGGATCCAACCACTTCTCCTTCCTTTTGGATCCACCAAAACCCACATATGCTCCCAGCATCTCTACGGCAAGGGTCTTTAAAATGCTTAATGGGCTGCACCTTGAACGGATCTCCCAGCTGAAGCACACAGAGCAAAACAGCAACACTTGTGCACTTCAGGAGTCATTGTCCCACCTGCTGCTTTATCTTCTCGAATTCACTGAAAGGGCTCCTTCCCCGGCAGTCACATTAAATGTTTCCTGTCAAGGCTTCCCGAGAATCACTAACTCTGGGGTGCAGAATCCCTAACTGTTCCCATGCTATTCCACACCCGGAATACTGAAATGCCTGGTGGTTAGCTGCATTCAGTAGCTTATCAAGTATCCAAAACTACCGTGTAATTGGTTCTCAGCCTCCATCATTTATTCGTTTCTTTGTACAGCATAAAATAAAATTGAAGTTATATATTATTGTATTTAAGAATAAGTAACTATACTTTTTAAAGGAAGAAAAATTTAGGCAGCACACGGCAAGAGGCAGAGAACAACTGCAAGCCCCTCTTCCTCATCCTTCCCACGGCACCACAGCCCCAGACGGCAACACTGACCGGGAAGATCCACCACCTTGCATTTTCACAGTAATACACAGTAGAAAACATTGTTCAAAAATAAAACCCCGACCGAACATGCAGGGATCCCCGATCAGGTTATTAACACCAAAGCACCCGGTCCCCGCGGGGGGAGCCGGCCGGAGGGTCTCCAGCAGCGCCGTGCCGCAGGCTCCCTCCTCGGGTAAAGAGAAGGGGAAAAGGAGAACAAACCCGAAACACCCTCTTATTAGCAAACCAGTTGCTAATAAGAATGACGGACTCACCAAGAACCTCAGCGGGAGACGAAAAATCACGTACAAGCAGCACCAGCTGCCGCCGCCGAGGGCTGCTGCTGCCAACTCGGCAGCCCGGCGGGCTGGGAGGTGAAGTCGCTGTGCCCCGGGCTCGGCTCCTGGTTCGGGCACGGAGCGCAGCCTGCAGCGAGCCCGGGCAGCTCCGCACCGAGCCCGGGCAGCCCNGATGGAGAAGGGAGCTGGACTGGGATGAGGGGAGAGAGCCCGAGTGGGATGGAGGAGGGAGCTGGATCGAAATGCGGGCGGGAGCCGGACCAGGATGGAGGAAGGAGCCGGCCCGGGATGCGGGAGGGAGCCGGGTGGGGATGGAGGAAGGAGCCAGACAGGGATGCGGCGCGGGAGCCGGTCCCGAGCTGCCGGGAGCGGGGCGGAGCAGCCGGCGGAGCAGGGCAGAGCCGGAGCGCCTCAGCAGCGGCACCTCTCCTCCTTTCTCCTCCTTCTACCCTCTCCTCCGCCCCTCCCTTCCCGCTCGCTGCACGCCCCGGGTGCCGCCACCGTCGTATTAAGGGGGGACAGTGGGGACAGTGGGGATCCGGGCCAGGTCTCCCCATCGCTCCGACGGGGCTGGGAAGGGCGCGGATGCCGCCAGTGTCACCTCCTGGTGCTCAGCCGGGGTTTAGTAGTGCGGAACTGGCAGCTCAGAGGGCGAGTCTGTGATTTCTCAGGAAGGGTTTGGAAAGAGGAAGAAAAAAAGTTATTTGCTTTACAGTTTCACGGGTTTTCAATCTTTATTGCTTCCCTGCACCAGGTGAGGGAAGCATCCAAAAGGTAGAACTGTATTTAAGAGTATAATAAAAGGTACTTGTCATAGCTGTCCTCCTTACACCTACAGGCAACACTTACTAAGCTTTATGACTGCCACTTCCAGAGATTCAAGTGAGCTGAATTTATCAAACAGCTACAAGTATAATAAATATTCCAAAATTCAAAAGCAACACAGTGACAACCACATCTCGATTAATCCAGATGAACTGAATGATTCATTCGCCCTCAGGTACCTGAAGACCTCGCATAGCAGGCACTAGTAAGATAAGGAAACTAATTTAGCACTTACATGCACTTCCTTACACGTTAAAATACTATTCTGAAATTAGTAGAATAAACAGAGGTAGGCCACATGAAAATATTTTTTTATGGGGCCTTGTTTTTCACAGCTGTGAAATTTTATCACTTTCAAAAAATTCTGATGCATACAACCAGAACCTCCTGCTCAGCTCTCACATTAAAATACTTAGCATGAAATTTGCAGTTTATGTACAATAGCAATGTAATATTGGTCATTAGCCTCAAACTATTTTTTTTTTAAATACTGGGTTTGTATTATTCTAAATAATGCATATGTTGGAAAAAATATTACTGGGAAGTACAATACTTACTTGGCTAGTATATAAATACACCACCTTTGGAGCATACTTTGAGTTTGCTACATTTTATAATCACAGCACTGTTTTTTGACTTGTTCAGGCAAAGCTATTGAAGGGACCTGCTTTAAATTAAATGCTCAAGTACATCCTCTGCCTGCAATTACTAGAATAACACATTGCTCTCTGTAGCAGTGTGAATCATTATCCAAAAAGCTACCCAAGTGAATATATTCTGTAATACATGATTTAATTTAAAGTATTAAATTAACAGCTCCAGACATACATGAGGAATTTTTAGAGTTTCACCTTATAAATGTTGTTTGGGGGTGCTGGTGAAAGGAAGGGCTGACAGCTCTTTGCACGTCAAAAGCTCAGGTACAGCTTTACCAACCAGATATACAAGTTCAAGGAGAATTTCTAAGAAACATCACAGACTTTTGTGTTTCTCTTGGGACAGAGAGCAGCCACTCATAGAAACTGGAGGCCCAGTATAATTTAGGTGGCACTGCCCATGCCAGCCCATATTAATAATTAATAATCACCCTTTGTGATCCCTAACAGACCACATGAACCAGGGGATCTGTAAACCAGGATTACAGAATTCTGTGGCCTGTTTAGAACAAAGAAAAACTGTTCTTGTTGCAATTTTTTTTGGTGACTCCAATCTCCATCAGTAACACTTGACTGCTGTAAAGAATTAGCCAACCATGGTCCCAGACTGCAGCTTTATTGAGGATGAATTGCAGTGCTCACGGCCCTTTTCCAGAGTTGTGTGACAACTCTTGTGTCCTCTGGGACAGTCAGTTTTCTTCTCTGGATACAGAGCTGCTAATTCCATGCATCAGAAATCAAGGAACTTCACCATTTTTTGGTATCCTGGTTAACACAGCCACAAATTCTTCCAAATGGGAAGAACTTGTGCAAATTACACAGACGTCAGTCCAATAATACTCATGAACAAAACCTAGTTTGCTTACATTTCAGGTAGCATTGAGTGTTTCTAATTCTCTTCACTTTAATCTACCAGTAAATATCAGAAAAGTAGGCTATCAGTGCAATTTTCTGAACTTAAATGTTTTGAGTAAGAGATGATGTGCCATGAAATAGAAAAGAGATTTTCGATAAACACCCATAGCTGTTAACACTGAGAGCTACTCTGGATTAGCTGTTTACATTTTTCTCCTGGATAATACATGTGCTAGGTGCAGAATTTGAAAACATTAAAAAAAAAAATCCTTTGTGGAGGAAGCTGAGATATGCAAGTTCTCATCACCCAGAGGAACACTCCCTGGGCTATTTTCCAAAAGTGAAATTGTAGTCATTATGGAGAGAGGAGTGTGCATTTTGCCAACTCAGTGCTCAAGGTTTTGAGCTATCACCTCCTGGAGGTATTCACAAAAAAAACAGACCTCAGAAGTACCTTCCAGCAGTCAAAAGATTAAGGAAAATATTTCAATGAAAGTGTCCTCCTTCTGTGTGATTTTTTTTCCCAGTGGTTTGTATGTTCTGCATTTTAAATTAAGGACTTTTTGGCATTTCTGTAAAAGACTGTTAAAATTTTAATGTGGCCTCTGATACTGATCTGCTTCTTTGCACTTCCAGCTAAAAGAGGAAAAACCTCAAATTTATGTTTGGAAAAAATGCCTGGTTTGATGCAATAATTAATAAAAAGGCAAGATAATGTTTCAAAAATAAATCAAGAGCAATAGCACCATGCTTCTTCAAACTATTCATCAGTTCACTCAGAGATCCTTCTTGAAAATAGCCAATTTAATTTAATCAATCCCATTATGCCTGCTGAGTTAATTTTACTTCAAAATATATTTAATTTCATTTCAGACTCTTCCTTCACAAGTCCTGCTTTGTGAGTGTGTTTGGTACAGGGTTTGTTGGAATTTGACATAGCCCCAAAAATCTTCTTTTCAGTGTACATGAGGAATGTTCATGTGATCCAAAAACCAAGTCAGTTGTGATCCAGACCTGCTTTTCTTACGGCTTGGATTTTGTTTGTTTGTTTGTTTTTGGGTTTTTTTGTTTGGTTTTTTGTTTGTTTGTTTGTTTGTTTGTTTTGTTTTTTGGTTTGTTTGTTTGGTTGGTTGGTTGGTTTTTTGTAACAATGGCACTGGGCTGCAAGTCAGAGATTCTTGTCCCTGAGTTTATTTGACTCACTCGTTTTACTTATGTGACATGAAGAGCTTTTCTTATTATAGAGCCAAGTTCCCTCTGAGAGAAAAGTGGCATTTTCCAAGCTTCATTCCAGTTATTCACTGTCACCTCATCCTTCTCTTCCTCTCCATAAAATATAAGCATTGTCAAAACCAAGATGCAGGAAATGTTACACAAGAAGAATGAAGCCTCTCGTACAAGAGGGCAATGCTTGGCAAAGGTTTTTCTTAATGTTAGTGACTACACCAACAGAAAAGTTACATGTCACAGATTTAGAAATGGAAAAGGGAGAACTGGTGGCATTAGCTCTTCTGAAAAAAGGCCATTTCTGTTTCAGTCACTGAAAAGATTGAGAAAAGCAGGTATTTACAAAAAGCTTTTCAGAGTAATTACAGCATCTTCTGTTCCTTTTAAAGAAGTTAAAAGCAGACCACGAGAAATATCAAATGCAGCAATGCATTTGTACTTCCCTTTCTCACATCATAAAATGAGGAATCTATTTAATTTCTCCTGTTTTTCTTTAGTACATTTAAAATAAAAAAGAATAAGAGAAGGCACTAATTAGTGCCTCACTGTGCTTTATGAAGCCAGTATTTGAATTTCTGCCTAGAATGGACTCATGCAAGCTAAGGGAATGCTCTTACAAGCCCCATTACTGTGTGTACTATTTATTTAGACAATTATTTTGGTGTTAGCTGTGCACAAGAAAGAACTGTGCAAAGTGAGTCAGAGCTGTAAAATGAAGTACTGCATAAAGAAGGGTTCAGTTAATATCCAGGTACCTGGTGTTACATGTTGAAAAATTATTTCTCCAGGCAACACTGAAAAAAACATTGAAAGAACTTGAACATTTATGATGCACCTGCAAAGCATAGACTGGGACCCAAACATATCATTTCATCCTAAATGTACCAAAGTACTTCTTTAGAATTATCATTTTACTTCAAACTAGCTAGCTAAAGTTCTACTAATTAGCAAATTAATCAGTAAAATAATTGTTTTCACAAATGTTTTATTCCAAATAACTTTAATGGCCTCTACCAACTTCAGAAATGTTTAATGAAACAGCTGATTTCCTGTACATAAAATTTGTAAGGTTCATCAAGAATACTGTTCAAGACAACTAAATGTTAGTTATCTTTTGTTAATTGACAAGATTCAGGACTTTTTAGAAGATGGTGAGGAATAAAAAATCCCAGAACACCCCTAAAATTCCACACAATAGAGAATGAAGAGAAACAGTCTTCTCCTAGCTTCCTAATTTTTTTTTTTACACTTCAACTCAACATTTTTGCCAGACCCATAAGGAGTTAGGGCATTTCTTCTAATAAAATGTCCCTAAAACTCTACAAGATCACTACAGTTACTTTGCTGAAAATGTAGACACAGACCCTTAGAGTCTGTCAATAATATATGGATTGCAAAAATTTCTGGGGATTCTGGCAAAACTTTTCCTTTTCTTCTGTTAACTGCCACTGAACTACCCTAAAGCCAAGATATTTCACCAATGTCTTTGCATCATCCTGACTCATTACAATACTTTGGTATAAGCCAACCAGAAAATGAGTCTATAAAACTGCAGGGTTTTATTGAATTAACATGGTGTACCAACTCTTTTATCCTGAAATTTGTCTTTCTATAGAATTATTCTGCTGCAAGCAAAGGTACTTGTTAACACCAGCAACAAACATTTAAGACAAGCTTTATTCATCAATGTTTCTCATTCTGGTCAGAAACTGAAAGGACATTTCAGCTCAAATTGGTTCAACTTGTCCTTGACAAGAAACATTGCTTAGGAATGAAGAAGCTGTGTTCTGCATTTAAAGTGGGTTTGGAAAAATAACTAGGGTGACAAACTTAGATCGGCACAGCAAAAGTACTTCAATTCATTTTATAAAATGGTTCTTCACCCTTTAGAAAGCTCAATGCAATGGAAAACATCTCTAATTTTTTTATTTCATTTGCATGCTGTTTTGCTAAATGCAGTTGTTCACAGTAGTACTCTTAGGAGGTGATTATTTCTAAGAGAAAAGCTGTAAATTTAGAAGGGGCTCTGAGCACCCTGATCTGTTGAAGGTGTCTCTGTCCCTGACAGGGGGTTGAAGCTGGATGGTCTTCAAGGTCCCTTCCCAACCAAAACCATTCCATAATTCTGTGATTCTGTGATCTTGAATCCAGTGCTTCTTCAGTATCATTTAAGTGACTTATAAAAACAGCCCAAATGTGTTGCCTTGAACACTTGTAGGGGGTACTAGGTATCCATGAAAGTCTCTCTGTCACTCCCCTCCTCAGCTGGACAGGGTGAGAAATACAACAAAAGGCTCATGGCTCAGGAGGAGGACAGGGAGGGGTCACTCACCAGTTACTGTCACAGCAAAACAAGCTCTAACTGGGAAATTAATTTATTTCCAACCAAATCAGAGAAGAGTAATGAGAAATAAAACCAGATCTCAAAAGCATCTTCCTCCCATTGATCCCTTTTACCCAGGCTTAAAATCACTCTGAATTTCTCTACCTCCTCCCCTCCCGAGCAGCACAAGGCAGGGAATAGGGGCTGGACCCCTCTGTCTGTTGGCACTGAGCTTTCACATCAGCTCAGCTTCTTGTGGTGTTTGCTCCACCTTAAAAATAACATGTGTTTGGTGTTTATCCCAAACCACAAGAAAAAAATAAAATCACCAAATGGAAGTGCATCCATGTAACATTCCTGCCAGTTTTTCATTCAGCATCTGATGGTGTGGAATTTTGTATGTTATAGCAAGAACATGTCAGAAAGGCATTCATGTCCTGAAATGGTTATTTTCACATCAGTAAAGCAAATTGGAGAGTAAAATACAACTGCACTAGTCATGGTAAAGAGCAACACATTTTATTTAATTTTCATGTAATTAAGGTCTTGCATTCCAGAATAGGATAGCAGTGTGCCTGCTTTTAATGCTGATACTGAAGCATTTCTAAATTATAAAAGACCAAGATTAAGACTGAGATTAAGCTGTTTTCATGCACAGTACATTACAACAAAATTCACAGACTGGATGTTTTTAAACAAAACCTTTTTTAAACAGTTCATATTTTCAAATAAATGTTTAGACACCAGGAAATCTGCCATCTTCAAACACACACGTTGTGGGAGTATTTGGGCACAAGCTCTCAAAATTTATAATATTACAACAGCATTATGACTGCTTAATTAACATTTAAAACAACATCACATTCCATGTATTTTAAGATATTATCCAATATTATTTACCAGAAGCAAATGAAGAGTTACAAACATGTGAATAGCCTTGGTACATTCTGATGTTTGCACAATAAGGTCTCTGAAGGTCATTTTCTTTGAATGACTTTTTACAGAAATCCTGACAAACAAAACAGTTGTCTCAGAAATCATTCAAATTTATGAGCCTTCATAGTCATATGAATATCCTCAATAAAACTTATTTCTGGTTCTCTAACTTGGGAGGCTACTCTTGTATTTAAGTAAATCAGATAAATTGAGATTTCAGTATAGAGATCACACATTGCTCCTGAACCATCTGTGGTGGATTTGGATTTGTAGGAGGAAGTAATTCAATATATTTTGAACAAATAGATCTGGAGCTCTTCTCAGTGGAAATCAGCCAATTTCTGTTTAAAAAAAAAAAAAGTATAAACTCATGGAATTTATTTGCTTTGAGATATTTATTTTAAAATTTTGATCACTAGAAATTCCCACTGAATTGCTTTGCACACTGCTTTGCTAGTGGATTTGGAAAAATAAAATATATTCTATAGCACTCATTTGATCTACTTGGGAAATGAAGTCTTTTCCAGCCACACATACAATCATACATAGAATTTCTGAATCCCAAGCTGCAGTTATAATTGGTCTAAAAAATTTAATACACTATAATACTTTATCATAGATGTAAAAACTAGTAATGTGCCATAAGTGCAGAGTCCCTTGCTTTGGTTAGCTATATTCTCATTTCTTTGTTTTACTGGAACAAAGATATGACTTTCAGAAAAAAACCCAAGCAACAGGATGGAGAATGCCTAGTCCTGTGATATGTGCTAGGCTTTCCCTCCAGCATTCTGCTCCTGAGCTGTTCCTGCTGTTCCTGTTCTGTATTTATCCCATAATGAGGAAAACAACTGAAGTGGAGCAAATGATAACGCATCTTTCTCTCCTGATCAAAGAAAGTTGATATTCAAAGGCCTTCAAGTAATACCTGCCAGCCTGCTGCCTTTTTGTGTCTCTAATTGCTGAGCATCACTGAATAAAGAGATGCTGACAGCCAGCAGCTTGGCGAAAAGTGCTGCTTTCAGCTGTGATGTGCAGAGGGAGCTGTGATGTGCCGGTGTGCTGGGCTGAGGCAGCAGCTTGGCTGCTGGGCACAGACTTGGGCAGTGCTGGATCCATTTCCAAGGAAGCTGGAACCAGCTGTGCCTGCCATGGAGAAGCTCCTGGTGCCTTCTCACAGACCCCACTCCTGCAGCCCCCCAACCACTGCCTGCACATTGCCATGGAAAGTCAGCTTAGGAGGTTTGGGCCCTTGTTTGGGACCTCTGGGCCAGCACAGAAGGGAACAAAGTGGGAAATCAGATCCCTGTGTTAAGCCATAAAACTGTTGTTCTCTGTGTAGGCAAGAGTCTGCCTATTTTCTAAAAGCAAGAGAGAACTGTTCTCAAGGACCACCACCAACAGTATCAACAAGTCTAAGACCCTCTGTCTCTTTATTTGAGGCTAACATCTATATTTGAAAAATGGAAAGACTAACTAGTGTCCTGGTTTGGAAAGCCAGGTATCTGTTAGAGAAAACTGGAGTTTCCCTTGAACAGGAGAATGTAAAACCCCCTCCCTCCAAATTATTACAATTTTGCAATTAGGAACTTTCAGGCAAAAATATGGGAATAGGAATAACAGTTCTTTACTAGGAATATTAAAAATGCAAATGCAGTAATACAAAAAAACCACAAGCAAACAAACAGAAGTCCTAGAAAACCCTGACGGAGTCAGGAATACTACCTGACACTCTGTTGGCCAGGGTGTCGGAAGCAGTCCAAATAAATCCTCCTGGAGTGACAGATGTGGTTCTGTTGGAGTAGAGATGATCCTGAAGTGGCAGTGAGATGAGTCTGGTCTTCCTCTGAGAATCTAATGGAAAAGAGGCTGCTCTGCTGTTCTGAATCTCATTTTTTTATCCAGGTAGGAATGGTTGGTTCCTCCCACTGGGTGGAGCATCTCACAATGGAATGATTTCATTTTATCAGTCATGTGGTGAGCCTTAATGGCCCATTAACAGAAGATATCCACCTGGAGGGAGGATGGGTGGTGAAAGAGAGAAGGAACATTGCTCCCCTGGTTTTAACAGCTGGCAAGTTAACAGAAGGCATCCACCCTCCTCCCCGCTGGAGTTACAAGAGATAAAGAAAAAAAAAATCTCACCAACTGGTTTCAACAGATGAAACAGAATACACATTTTCTGATTAAATAACCCACGACAACTAGATATGTCACTGATTTTCTTTTGTTTGGTGCCAAGGTAAATAATGAAGAGCTGGTTCCCAGGATAGCACTTCTTTATAACCTTTCCCCCTTTTTTTTTCTCCTCAGTTTTAGTGAAGATGCTGGAAGTTTATACAAACATAAAAATCCTGAGAACATCCTTAAAGACAAGTAACAGCTTCTCCTGAGGTAGTTCATAGCACTGGTTAATCACTGCCAGGCACAGCAGCAATCAGTTCTTTAGACAATTTCTTTCTACATCCTGTTAGTGCCTTGTCCTACCTTCATCAAACACTTTTTCTCCTTCATTGCCATATTTGCTTGTTGCTGGCAGGTGGCTCTATGTCCAGGGTGTGCATGCAGTGTGAAAGAGTGAAAGTTGTTCTTATCAAGGACTGTTTTGTCCTGTCATGAAAGCCACAACAAATATCTTGCCCTTGGTGAGCAGCTGAGCAGTTCCTACAAATGGCATTTCATTCAAATTTCTGTTGAAACTCTAAAATCTGAAATGTCAGCATTTGCCATGAAATAGAAATTTAAAATGTCCATCAGTTTTTATCCCAAGTGTTTGTACATATTGTACATCCCAGTATGTTTGTACAGCTCCTGATCACAAGGACGAGATTATCCTGTGCAATTCCTGCTAAAGCAAGTTTGAAAGCTTAGGAAGTGAAGGAGGCTGTGCTCTTCTCCCTCTCCACTTCAGTGGTTTCTGTTTGAGTTGTCATGTTGTGTAGCAACAATGCTTCTGGCTTGCTGTGTTAGAACCAAGAATTTTTTAAACAATTGTTTAGTGGCCATTCAGCTCTTCAAAGAATGTCTAGCAAGTCACTGCATTGACATTAAAACAACTCTCAGAAAAAAAAAACAAAACCCCAAAACTCAGAAAAGCAAATAATTAAAACTTCTGCTGGGGTCAAGCATAAATATATTATATATTATACATATATAAATATAATATATATTTACAAATATATACAAATAAAGCTTATAAATTACCCCAAGAGTCCATCTGATGCCCTGTTCCAATCCCTGTGACAGAGAGCAGGGAGTGTGTGGGAAGAGAGCAAGAACAAAGCAGCACACTGAGATTCTTCCTTCAGCCACGTGTAGCTCAGGAACTAAGCCAGAAAAATGAAGCAGACTTCTACTGATTTTGTATCTCACAGTTCAAGGTGGATGTGGAGGCTTAAGTGTTTTCTACAATGTAAAAGATAAATCCAGACAGGAGGCAGACAATTTCAGCTGCTTTATTATTCACAATTTTTCCTGGCTGTGCTCAGGCAGCGTAGGATCTGCACAGCCTGCACAGACTGCCACCTCTCCAGAGCACCAAATCCTCTTCAAATATTTGCTTTTTAATCAACAAGTAATTTCAACCTCACTGTTTGTTCTCTTTCTTGTTAAAAGCTCCTGTTCTGCATTTGAAAGATGAAAGCCTACAGCTCTCTCACATTTAGGGTTGTATTTCTGAGCCACCACTCTCGGCACTTTTCACATTTCCTACCACAGTTCTCAGAACTGATTATACTGCCAACCCATTTACATTTTGCAGTTTAAAATTTGCAGTAGTGTATTAAGGAATTAAGCAATGTTATCAGGTAACTCCTCCTGAAAAGAAGCATTACTGCTCCTTATTAATTTTTTTTTTAATCTCTCTTATGAAATCACTAAGAGCATTAGTCATTCTCAGGAAAAAACAGGAAAAAGGAAAAATAATGGTGATCTAGGTTATTGAATTTAGGTAAAAAATAGTGAATTTGTTAGGAAAGAAAGGAAAATAACCCCTCAGTAGTTGTGAAAGTTGAATAAATCTGTGTCTAAAATTAGCTCAAGCATTATTTAAAACTTCCTCCTCTCTAAAGGCCACCTAAATGCTTGGCAGATGTTAACAATATGTTATTAATCCAGAGGAGGTGATTTCCAAAACAGGTCTGCTTCCATGCTTTATTATTCTTATCCTTTGTTGTTTGTTTGTTTGTTTGTTTTTTCTTAATATTTAATATAAATCTCCCTGAGTTCTAATTAAAGGCCTTATTTCTGGTCCTACCTTTCATTACACATTGGCTTGTTAATCACCTTTTCCAGTAAACCACTATGCAGTCAGAGACATCTATAAAGAAGTCTGGGTAAGGGTGATAAAATAAATGCAGTTCCTCCACAAATCACATTTTCTAAGCTTTCTTTTGGTGCTGCCTTCAGGGAGAATTACTCTTCTGTCTGTCCCACCATCACACTGGGCTGAGAGCTACATTCAGTGCCTGACAAACACCAAGCAGAACAAAATGACTGCTTTCTGTGCCCTTCATGGTACCCTTCAATTTATTTAGTTGTTTATAACATCATACTTGGGTTCCTATTTGCTGTAATTACATATTTTTCTCTGCAGCACTGCTGCCTAGACAATTAGGCCCCATTTTGTAGTTGTGCATTTGATGGCCTGGTTTTTATGAAATCTCTTGTTGTTTTCTCCAACCTATTCAGTATTTTTAGTTTTGATCCTGTCATTCAGCATGCTTGCAACTTCTTTCAGCATGCTGTCAATACCAAGCTTTTACAAGCATCTTTTTATTCCATTATTCAAGTTATTATGACTAATATTAATTAGCCCTTAGAGCAAAACCTTACCCATCTTCTTGCATTTATTCCTCCTACTTTTATAAACCTGTATTAGGAATGATTGGTTTTTCCCCAGATTACACATTCTTATGTGGGAGAGCATAAAAAGACATTTTTACTACAAAATAATACACCTACTCTGCATTTCGTCTTCATCCATAAAACCAGCTGTCCTACCAAAGAAAAAAATCAAATTATTTGACATATACTCTTGACACATCTGTGTTGGATGCTCATGGGTGATACTGAGTGTTTATTTGTAAACACTTCCTGGGTTAATATTGTTTTGTCACTTTGTTATTTTTCTAGTGGCTCTCTGGATGCTGAGCTGAGCCTGATGGACTCAGCATTTCCTTGGACCTCCTGCTATCCTCCTATATTCAAAGGGTAGCTGGAGAGGGAGGAAAAGTAATTTTTTTGTGTTAGAACCTACAAACACACACACACACATTCATCAATCATTCAGGAACCCTTTTAATTTTCCCTGTGATTCAGTGACATAATTATTGCTAATATTTTTAAAAAATATTTTCTTTGAATATTTCTAAACAGAACAGAAAAACAGCCTAGGAAATATTTTCATTTTATACTATACATCTAAAGACACAGATGTAAAGATGTGAGATCTCTGAAGGATACAAAGGATAAAAAAATCCACAGGATGCAAGGATAAGTTATTCAAGCACTCTTAGCTTTGTCTACATGATGTCAATGCATATACAACAAATGCTTTTTATTTCACTAAAAACCAGCATGCAATTTCATCCCCATCTTAGCTCACAAAAATACTGCAGAGATCACAGAAAAAAAAAAAAGAAACCTTTATACTGCAGGAGGTTTTCTTTCCTGTGTTTTCTTATGACCACATCCCCCTGCACTTGCTCATAAAGATCTGCTTTTGAAGAGGTTTAGTCTTCACCTTCAGTTTTCTCCTTTCATAGCCATTAGTAAATACTAAACATGCAAGCTGTGTCGAGAGCAGGACAATAAAAAATGCTCAGGTTTACTTCCCTCTGTACTTTCATGTTTTTCAAACACAATCTTTCCAATAAATGTACACTTAAGACTAAACAAGAAAGCCTTTTGTAAAGTAGGTGTCTATATGTCCAAACATATTCTACTGATACTGAAACTAGAAGCCTTGGTCTTCTCTGTCATGTTTAGTCTGGTTTGGAAGTACAGGAGAAATCAGGAGAAAATGCAGGAGAAATCCCAGGAGAGAAACCTACACAAGATTCCCACCACACCCCACATCCCCACCCCACCCCCCCCCAAAAAAATAATAGTAATAATTTTAAAAAGCCATATTGAAATAACAACAAAAACCCCACCCTTTGAAAACTCTGCAGTTTTGTATGAGGTGCCTTTACTGTTTCCTTGGCAACTTCAGAGACAGCAAAGATATGATGTATTTATATTTATATATATGTGTGTGTGTGTGTTGACTGAAATAAAACCTAGGATAAATTTTTCTCTAATGCAGTGTAATTTAAGGAATCTGAAATTAAATTAGCCTTTTTTGTAACTTTGGTGATAACATTATTGGTAGCTAATGCTAACTTTGTATGTGATAACTGACGGAAATTCATTCCAAGCAGAGGGAAAAGGGGAACAGGGGAAGGCAGAGGGGTGTGGGGGCTCCTGGGGGAGCATTGTAGGTCCAGCAAAGGACTTCCCAAAACCTACAGCATGACCAGAAAATTCCTACTCTCTTTGGAGGGGCTGTGCCCGCCCCCAGCCCGGCTGTGCCGGTGCCCGGCAATGCCCAGAGCCGGCAGGGCTGCCCGGCTGTCCTCGGGGAGGAGCCCTTCTTCACAGTCACAGAATCATAAAATGGTTTGGTTGGAAGGGACATCGAACACCTTGTTCCAGCCACCCTGCCGTGGGACACCTTCCACTGGACCCATCCAATCTGCAGGTTTGGAGTCCCATCCAACCTGGAACACAGCCAGGGATGGGGCATCCACAGCTTCTCTGGGGAACCTGTGCCACGGCCTCACCAGCCCACAGTAAAGAATTGTTTACAAATATCCAATCTAAACCTACACTCTCAGTTTGAAGCCATTCATCCTTGTTCTGTGTAGTAGTTTTGTCAACCTAACATCCTGTCACTACATGCTCTGTAAATAGTCTTGCCCCATCTTTCCTCTAGCCTCCCTTCAGGCACTGGAAGGCCGCAATGGGGTCACCCCAAAGCCTTCTCTTCTCCGGGCTGAACAATCCCAGTTCTCTCATCCTTTCCTCCATCCCTCCCATCAACTTGGTGGCCGCTTGTGGGCTCGCTCCTGTCCCTGTCCCTGCTATGCTGGGGCCCTTTCCACTGGTGGG
>VXBR01011197.1:343110-408492 GCA_013400215.1 Cisticola juncidis | reverse complement strand
CCGCCGCCGCCCGCGCCGGGGCCATGGAGGAGTTTCACCCCCACAACGATGAGGTAGGGCCGCCGCCGAGCCCGGCGCTGTGCCCGGGGCCCTCCGCCCGGGGTGGATGTTCCCTGCGGGGGGATGTTCCCTGCGGGAAGGAGCCGCGGGGCGCTGCCGCTGGGGCTGGCAGACTGCGGCCATTTTTCCTGGGAACGCCCCCATTTCCAGGGAAGAAGCTCAGGAAGTGTCGGGCTCGGTCAGTGCCGCGGGCTGGTCCTGCCGCTTCGAGCGGAGGAGCCGATCCCTCCCCGGGAGCCGCCTCAGGGCTCTGGCCAGCAGTTTTCACACAAAAATAAACCAAAACTTCAAGCAACTTAGACATTAATGCCCTTGAGGTCTCTGCCCCTGCCCGAGTGTTTGGAGTCCATGGCTGTGAACCCAAGGGAACGTGCCGTGATTCCTTTGTGAGCCAAGCCAAGTGCCCGTGAGCAGGAAGGAGTAGAAAATAGGAGGAATTTAAACCTGTAAGCTTTTTCTGCACTTGAGAAAGATATTTGGGTGAGGTAATGACTGTGCAAACCAGTCTGGCAGATGTTAGGTTTGCTAAACTCTGTGTTGCCCTTGGGAAGCAAGCTGTAACCTGTGGGTTAGCAAGTTTGTGACTCCAGTAAAAACATAGATTAAGATCCACAGGAAAAAAAAAAGTTTAATTTTTCCTGGAGAATATTCCTGTGATAAGCATAGACAAGGTGGAATTTAATCTTTACAGAAAATGTAAAGTGAACCTCTTTCGGAGTTCACTGAGGTCTGAGCTTTTTGGCCCCACTCAAACATCACTAGAAAAGCAATGCTAAATAACCAATGTATGGAGCCAAGAGAAAAAAGTAAGATTTTAAAATTGTACTAACAGACTACAATGCAAATAACTAATCATTATGTGTTCCTTAAACTATAATTTGTTTACTTTTCTGACAGAAATAATAATAATTCCCTTCTATTGCAGATGATCTTCAATGCTGATGAGGCCCACAACATAGTTAAGGAGGTAGGTTTTAGCTAACATATGTACTTCAAAGAAATTCTTTACCATACTTTGCACAGTAGTTATCTTCCTTGACTATCCCAGATAAATACAAAATTAAATAGAATTAGTATTTATATAAAGACAGAGTTTAACTTGGAGTTGCTTTAAGCTTCACTAATTGCTGTCTTCAACTACCTGAAGAGGAGAAGGTAGGAGAGAGGGGAGCCAGATTTTCATTGCACTGGAAAGAGTCAGGGTGACAGTCACAAGCTGCAAGGGAAATTTATTTCTCACTCCAATTTATTTTTTCCTATTTATCCAGCTAGAGAGAAGCTAATCACTGGAGAGATTGCAGGGACAGCTTGTGGAGTCTCCTTCCCTAGAGATTTTTAAAACTTGACAAGGCCTTGAGCAATGTTATTAGACTTGGAAGTTGGCCTTGGCATGTGTGGGAGGTTGCACTCTATGAGCTCCTTGTTCTAGCTTTTAAAATACACTTTTACAGAGAAAAAACAGGATGAAAGTGAGTAGCCTGATAGTCTAAATTAAATACCTAGTTACTAGAAAGGTAACTTCTAGTAATGTTACTAGAAAGGTAACTTGATTAATGAGAAGCCTGTGGCTCACAGATGCTCTCAGGTTTTGCAGGGAGATAGTGTTTTGATTTGGAGTGGGGGTTTCTAGAGGGGCTCTGCAGGTCCTTTCCCACCTGCACTTTTTGAAGCTGCCCCAGTGCGCAACAGTAAGCTCCTGGATGTTAGATAAACAACACTTCAGCCCTTTATGTAACTGTCCCTGCCTCGTAAAGCCAAATACGGTGTGGCACAGTCTCCAGACACTGGGAGTAAAGCCAAGGGCTTCTGCCTCTGACTGGAAGTTTAACCAGGGCCAAGGAGCTCCAGCACTGGGTACATCTCTGGAAGAACCAAAATCCCTGAGGGGTCTTGTCCCTCTTCTGTCTTCTGTTGTGCTTTGTGACTGTTTGTTTCCACTGAGTCCTTTGGCCAGCTTTGTTCAGCGTGGCCAGAATTAACTGGGCTTTTCAAAATCTGGGACACAGGTCTGTTACACAGCTGTTAGTGGGGGATTAGTGCATGATACATCTTACTGAGTCAGAGGAGAACACAGCTTTATTTCCCTTACCTTTTCCAGGTGTATGTTTCTTAAGCAAATTCCTCAGCTTTGAGAAGTATCCATCAGCACATAATTCTGAATTTCTCAGGAGCAGAGAATGCAATTTAAGAGTTACAGTTTGAGAGAAGGATTTTTGCTCAATCATTTTAAGTTTTAAGCAGGTGTTGACCAGTCTGTAGCTGTGGGAGAACACCCAATTTTCAGGCAGCTCAAATGTTTCTTATGCTGCAAGATACGACCCTTGAGTATCTTCCCCATCTTTTAAGCAAGGGTGTGCATTTCACTGTTGTCACTCTATCCCTGAATTTTGCTTTAATGCTCTGAAATGTTGGCCAGCCCAAGCTGATATTATTGATTTGGGTAGTGCCATTCCCATTACAGCAGCTTCTGAAAGGCAAACTGGAGCGGGCAGTCATTAGGAACAGTGGGATGTGCTAGGATCTTTACTGGTAAATAGAGCCGTTCACTTGGTATCCAAAGTGTCTGGCTATGGTCTTTCCTCCAAGAAATGTTTAGTCAGAGCCTCATTTTTATACCTGTAATATTGTGGTAAATATGTACTAAAGATAAGTTTCCAAGAAGGGTAATTTTACTTCCCATTCAGCAGCTGATACCTGATGAACTCAAGTGATTTAAAGTAACCTAACTGCTAGAAAAAATCCCTCAGATTATACAAAATATTTTATAATTCTATATTTTGAAGTGTGCTTATTGTAACCATTTTTTCTCTCTGTTCTAGTGCATAGAAAGTGTTTTAGGCAAGGCAGATTATAATCACAACAAAGTCAACCAATGGACTGCAGCCATAGTAGAACAGTCACTGACCCATCTGGTGAAACTTGGGAAAACCTATAAATACATTGGTGAGTACAAGCAGCTGTACTTGTAGCACAGGCAGTCACAATAAATAATTACTGAAAGGTTCAGGGGAATGCTACAAACAAAATAAAGCAGGTACCTGAACTCTTCTGTTACACAGCTTTTTATTAATACCTGTGATAAAGCTATGGCAGTTTTACCTGGGCTGAGCATGCTGTCAACACTTAACAGAGAAGATTACATGTGACATGGCCTTTCCTGATTGTTAAGCAACACAAGACAATTATATCAAACTATTAATTCAGGAAAATATGTCTTTAATAAAACTTCCAATGAGATGAAGCCTCCTCTAAACAGAAACATCTGGAAGACTTTGTTCCTGTACGCAGAGTAATGTCCTGTTATATTTATGTGTACACCTGTGGAAGGAAAAAGGTAAATAAGAAAGTTTAGCCCATTTTGGTCCTTTTGTGGAGTGTTGAGGTAATAGCAAGTGTTAACGCTCTGTTCTGTTTTGAAAGCCTTGGACTCAGGTTTTCAGTGGTTTTGTGTCCATTGCAGGTCAGTCTAGAAAAGCTGCACATTTCTGGGGTGTGGTTTCAGAGAGGAGTCAACAAGCATTTTTGGGGAACAAATCTCATCAATGTGACTTCTGTACCTGTGAGGACAGCACCTGCAACCCCATTCTGAGGGGCACAAGCCATATCTAAGTAGTTTAAAAGATAAAACCAAAGTCCTGTTAGCCAGTGTTTTCTTGAAGCCATTGTCTTCATATGAGTAAAAATAATCATGAAATGAATAACAAGTTCTTAAGGAAAATACTGGGGCCAAAGGGGTTGTCAAAAAAGGTTTTGTCTTAGCTGAATGCCACATGCCAGCCCTTTGAAAAGGTAGTACAGGCTGAAGTTTGTAAATGCTGAATGATTCACCTGTTCTGCTGTAATTCCCTGGTTTTATGACTGTACCTTGCAGTTACCTGTGCAGTGATGCAGAGGAGTGGAGCTGGTCTCCACACAGCAAGCTCATGCTTCTGGGATACCACAACTGATGGTAAGTTTCCCCATCCAAACAGACAATTTGTAATAAGAGAAATGTTACTTCTTGCTCAGTTGTAGTAGTTTCATTGAACATTTTTGGGCATGACTGTGGAAGCAATAATTTTGAGGATGAGTTGCTTGTTTGCAGTCCCAACAAAAATGTTATCAGTCTGGGCCAGCATTAAGAGTAGTTGCTTTGTAAATTATGAGAAGCGGGAATAGAAAAGCTTTTCATTCTGAAATGAGTCAAAACATTCAATCCTCTCAGCTGAAGGGGCAGAAAACGTTGCTCACAGTAAATACACATGGGTAGCCCTAAACATACCTGCTTGCTGTGAGGAAACAGCTACTTTGAAGGAGAAAATAACTTAGTAAAATAGAAATAGTTTGATTTACTTAAGTGTTTCAGCTGTGTTACTCAGCCAGGATTTGCTTCTAAATTAGGTCTAATAGATTTTTTCACTGATTGAGAATATCACAGGGAAACAATACTAAAATAATTTGTTGTCTGTCACAGATTCAGAAAGGTCTTTTTAGAAGAGGGTGGCAAGGTTTAAGTTTAAAACAGGGAGGGCCTCAAAAAGTCAACCAAGCTTAAGAAGAAATCATAATATAGAGTTAAGTAAACACAGTTGAATCTTCATGTTTCTTTTACTTGTAAGTCATTGATACAACAGAACAGGAAGAACAACAGAAAGTAAAACACACTGGAATGTGTTTGATCCGGTCCCTTTTCTGATTTCTTGTCTGATTGATATACCAATTTCAGTATGGGAATTTCAAGGATTTTTCCAAGTCCAGCTTTTAAAGGAAGATACTGGAAAGGTGTTTATATGTTAACTGTCTTATACAAGGCTCACATTAGGTAGCAAATAATATATAAGTTAATGAAAATGTTTTTAGGTTTTTTATAGTCAAGCTGACATACTGCTATTTCCCTTAAATTACAACTCAAATATGCATACTAATCTGGCATAATTTACACTTCAATAAAGTGACTGTAGTAAAGACAATGGAATTCTATTTTAATTTTGTAAAAATCTCTTGCAGGAACCTGCACAGTGAGATGGGAAAACCGAACCATGAACTGCATTGTCAATGTGTTTGCTGTTGCTATTATCCTGTAGCTGACTGGAAGGGAAATAAGAGCAACACCGAAGCCTTTAAAAAAATAAATCATCCTAACATATGGCTAAGTATTTCAAACTATTAATTGTTTCTGTATGAGGAGCATACAGAAGTTCTCTACAGAGAGCATACAGTCTAAGCCAGTTCTCATAGATTAGTTATCTGAAAGCTAGCAGAAGAAATTTAATATATATACATATATGTATTTATCTGAAGAGAAAATTTTAGTAATTTAAATATTTAGAAGTATGTAATGAGAAGTTGCCACAAAGATCAGTAGAATTTATGTCAAAGCTAATATCAGAGATATTTTATTCCAGAGGAACAAAACATATCAAAGGAAATGTCAAAGGGCAAGCAAGACCTCTCAGGATTATGGTGCCTTTGGGAACAAATTATGAACACAATTCTGAGTGGATATACTGTAAACAGTACTGGTTCTCCATGCTTGATGAAACAAAGCAAACTCTCCCTTGGAATGCTGGTGCTTGTGCAATTGCATGAGCATCACTTTTTGGTCAGGCCTGAATGTTTACATGGACACTAAACCCAGGTAAGCTTTTCCCCTGGAGGCAGAGGAGGACTTGGCTGGGACAGAGGTGAAATATACCCAGTCCTAGCAGAATTCTAATTTGTCTTCAAATGAAGAGCATAATATTTGTTAGCAATTCAGGGAAACATGCTGGGGATCTGACACCAGCCCTTAATTCATCATTTATAAATCTGAAAACATTCTGAAGGTACTTCAATTTGATTTTATTCCACGATTACAGAATTTGTGACAAGCACTTTATTGATTCCTCATGCAGTAGCCAGGAGCTTGGGCAAGATGACTGCACCCATACTCCAAGTAGGACTAAAGTGATCAGTGGGAAGGCAACACATTTCTAGAGGCTCTTGTTAGCTTTGAAAGCATTTATCAGAGAATGTATCTGTTCTTTGTAAGAGTTTTCCTATGTTTCCTATGTTTTCTAAGCCTAGAATTGGATCTTAGTCCTGTGAAATAAAAGTTAGGTTTTCAGCACTAAGAGTTCCCCTCCTTTAAAGATTTATGCAAATTCTTAACTTTGCTCATCTAATGAGTCTTAACTTGAAATATTCCACGTGGAAGAAAAACATTTGCACACCTGCAAGTATTTGCTGGATTGGGGCCTACATTTTTGTTGATAAATGCACAAATTATATGATTAAGAGATGTATCAATACCAAAAATGCCTAAATGATTGCTGCCACTAAGTGGCAGCTGCATTAAGTTGTTTTCTCAGATGCTGCTTAAGGATAGAATTTTTTGTTTATACTGTATGTCTTTGAAAGAGACTGGTAACAGCCCAACAGTACTGTAGGGCTGTTTTGAATTTTAAGAGATGGATATTAAAGCACTATTACTCAGTTTTGTTTGTTTTGAGTTGTTTTTCAGATAACTGACTATTGGGTATGAAACGTGTCCTGTGCAAAGAGCAAGCTAAGGAATATTTTACTGCTTAAATTGTGTATCTGTATAGCTAGTGTGACACTACAGAAGGAGCCCTGTGTATGTGTAGTTTACAGTACTGTTCAAAATATCTTGCTTTGCAGACAAATAAAATTCTGCTTTTACCGAAGTGCAAGTACAATTAATACTGTAATACTGCATTTGCCAAAGGCAAATATTGTGTGAAAATGTGTGTGTTGTACTGACCTTCAAATGTAGATTAATAATTAAGCATTATTTGGATTACGACAGAAATTTCTGAATTAGGTTCCAGCATCTAAGAGCAAATTGTGGAACTGACAAAAACACATTAATTTTACTTAAATTTGAGATTGTGCAATGTGAAAAAGTATGTGGGGCAGCAACTGGAAAAAGGTTTAGTATGATCAGAATGGTTAAAGAAATGAGGGAGTAAAAACAGTGGTGGCTGTTGTACCCCTGTCATAGGTGTTGAGGTGCAATAATCAGAAGAAATATCCCACATAGCCACCTGTAATCTTATTTGTATTTTTGCTTTACTTGAAAACCAGATGCACTGCGTAAGACTATCAGTTTAATGAGGCTTGGTGAAGATCCTCCTGCAGAAGAACCCTAGAAAATACTGCTTAATTATATGACTGTTTCATTTTTCTTTTGACCAAAAAAAATAAAGTTTTGCCTTAGCTGTATTTTTGCTTTGTGTTCTTGATCAATATAAAAAGTACCTGAGAAAAATATTCTTCTTACCTCCCTTCACTTGTCTACAATAGTGAGAACTTGGCAAATAAACTGAAGATGCCTTTTAGAGACAAGATCTTGCAGAAGTCCTGTTCCAGGCTTGGCCTAGTTTCTTATACTTCTATTTGTTACACCACTATTTCTCACACCTTTCCCCTATTGTGAATCATG
The DNA here is from genome assembly GCA_013400215.1 of Cisticola juncidis. Taxonomy (NCBI): domain Eukaryota; kingdom Metazoa; phylum Chordata; class Aves; order Passeriformes; family Cisticolidae; genus Cisticola; species Cisticola juncidis. The sequence goes on along the minus strand of VXBR01011197.1, from coordinate 401,009 downwards.
ATGGTGCAAGTTAAAGCTTTTTTACTACAGAAAGATTATTATGAAACTCTGGGAGAAGAATTTTCATTCTGCATCATGTCCTAATAAACTTAACTTGTTTTCTGTCTTTTCCCCCTCCTCTGTGGGTACACAGAGCTACTTTTAACTCTCCTAACAAAGGCTGAACATTATTAACTGCTTTTCCAAGTAATTCATTTCAAGGACAAATCTATGAATTGCAGACTATGCAAGCCCACAGCATTTCACTGGCATTTTCTATCAATACACATTTTCTTTGTTGTGGCAGTCAGGGGTGTGAGTTATGGTTAACAATGGGGATCTCATTAACAGGGTGAAAGTACAGCCCATGCACAGGGAGCTGTGTTCCCGTGTGTGATTTCATGATGAAAGACACCCTCTGTTCTTCCCACGCAGGTTTTGCTAATGTAAACAGAGAAGTGTGAAAGTAAGGGAGCAGATTTGTTACTTTCCATCTTGTTGCCTGCTGGGTGTCTGCCAGGAGCTCGTTATCTTTCTGACGGCTGCGATCCCATCACACTCGATCTGTGTTCAGTCTGGTGTGCTCAACTCAGATTCCTGCAACCTAAAGCACTCACAGCAGCCACTGAAATCCCAGCTTGCAGCAGGGCCATGTGGAGCTGGATGTGAATGTCAGCACACTGATATTTTAAATACACCATAAAAGAAACTGGTAGCTCCTGGTAGCCTGTATGCATCATCCAGTGGCTGCCCTATAGAGACACATGGGGTTTGTTCTCATACAGAGAGCAGCTCCTGTAATGAGCAATTCTTACCTGATTATTGGGGTGTGCCTTGCTGCCTCCTGTGCAGTCATTTTGTTCCTGTTTAATTTGAAGAGGGATTTTTTAGCACAGTCATGGTGTCGATAGGAGCACAGATCTCCATCAGAATATCCTGAGTCAGGAAGTTCTGTGTGCTGCAGGACGTTCCCAGCTGAAAGGCAGCACCAGTTTGTCTCAGGGAGTGTCAGCTCAGAGGTGATGTCCTGTAAGTGCAGCTGTAAGCCCAGTGGTACCGTGGCTCCAAAACCCTGCAGTCACACTGATATTTTGCTGCCTACGAGCTGCTCTGCCTGCTGGGTCTGTGCCAGGTAAGGGCTCTGTGACATTGGCCATGCATGGAATGGTTTTTCTCTCCCCCCTCCTCAAAGAAAGCTGCAGCCAAACACCACATGCCCACCAAGGGAGATGTTTCTATTTCGATGGATCTAAATCACCACTGAGTAACTGGAGGTTTTAGCTCCCATGTTCCACCAAGCATCTGTTTTCAGGCACTGGAAACACATGTGGCAGCAGCTTTATTTGTTGCATAAAAGTTTTCTAAAAAGAAGCAGGGCAGTGCGAGGGTGACAGCTGCAAACACCCCAAAATTCTCATCCAACATCTGATCTAAAATGATTTGAAAAGGGGAACAAGAGTTACAGGAACACCTTCCTGGTCATTATGGTTTGTGTCAGGCACTTACCCTCATGCAAAGGAGCTACTGGGGTATAACAGAGCACAAGTCCTTGAAGCAAAAAGGGGTAAAGGCAAGTTTTGTAGTGACACTAATTTTTTAAAATTTTACAGTTTTACTCTATTGGTAAATTAATAAGAGTGTTTGTGATCTATGCTCGTGAGGCTTCACAGCACAGAGACAACAGAGTTCAGAATCAAAGCCATCAAAATCCCCCATCCAGAGGGGAAGGTGGGGAGATGGACTTAACTGGCTCAGCTGAAACACTTTCAGTCTTTTTTCTAGTCAGCAGGTTCTCCTCCTCATAGGCCTATACTGGATGTAAGTAAAATAATTTCTAAACAGCACCTCCTAGAGTATGAAACATTATCATGCTACCTGCAAAACATCCACACACTTATAATCACTGTAGGAAGATATCAAATATTCCCTGCTCTATGGTTTTGTAGAGTTTTTGAGGCAGTAAATTTTATATTCAGTGTTTATTCACGACCAGCTGGGTAAAATTAGAGACTGGGGGACGGAAGATGAATGAAATTAAGTCCTTATTTGACAAAAAGTAGCATGATCTTTCTATGGAACTTTCATACACACACATATACATATATATTTCTAAATGTTTTCATCCCTTTTTATTTTTCCATATTCCTAAGGGTTTTGAGTCAGTCAGAGACAATATTTTTCATTTAAAATTTCACCTCTTGTTGCTTATTTCCACTTCACCAATGTCTAGGTACCAAGACAAGTATTCCAACAGTGTTCATACAAACAAATATCCAAACAGAGATAACACAATTAAGCACTTAGATATTAGCCAGCAGAAGTGAGAGGGTGAGGTAATAGCAAGTTTTTGACTGCCTTTACTGGTGCTCACAGCACTCTGCTCCAAGCAGTCACAACTTTTTCCAACCTCTGGCAGTAACTCTGGGGGGTTTTTTTTTTCCTTCTTTTTTCTTTCTTTTTTTTTTTTTTCTTTTTTTTTCTTTTTATTTTCTTTTTTTTTTCTTTTTTTTTCTTTTTTTCTTTTTTTCTTTTTTTCTTTTCTTTTTTTCTTTTTTCTTTGTTTCTTTTTTCTTTTTCTTTTTTTTTTTTTCTTTTTTTTTCCCTTGTGTGGTTTTCTACTGCAGCTGTTGAAAGTGGTCTGGCCAAATCCCACAAGAATCTACTGCAGAGTTTCAAGTGAGGTCATTTGTTAGTCTGAAATATATTCATGACTATGTAAGAACCTCACAGATGAATGTTGTAATAACTGTATAGTGTTCATGCCTGAGTTAAATCTTTTAGGAAATTAATCTTAAACAGTAGGCACAGTTGTAGCTGGGTGGTCTGGTGATGTTGTGAGTAAATTATAGTTGCCTATTTCATGGCACTCATTACAGGTCCTCTGAGTAGTAGTTGAAATGGTTTTTGTAGGGAAAAACTTTGCAAAAGCTGGCTTTAGAAAGGAAGGAATTGAGAAGATTTGATTTAAAATTTTTATCTGGATCAGCTGAGGCTTAGGGATCAGAACTGAGCTCTTCCAAGCTCATCTCTTTGTAGCATTGCTTTGACATCATCAGCAATTTACAATCAGCAAGTTGCCTTAGGGATATGTGTGTGTCTGTACAAAGTTTAGGCTTTGTTTGAGTAACCACTGGAAAATGCATGATTTCCAGTTTGGTCTCCATGGTGTGCCCCACATGGAGCAAACCCAGACCTCTCTGAACAGTTTCTGCACTGCTGGTTCCAGAGACAGCCACAGCAGGAGAGCAGTGGGCTGGGGTGGGGCCAGCCAAGGAGGAAATGCCCTGGCTGCAGGCTCAGAGGCTGTAGTTGTGGCACATAACAGAAATTTGTTACTCAACAGGCAGGGGCAGTTATGGTTGTGCCATTCCTCTTGAAACCCATATTTTCTGTGAAATTGTCAGAGCCTCCAGGAAACACAAGGCTGCCACCCTGCCTGTCTTTGCTGGATGCTGGATACCCCACATATGCTCTTCTTCCTCCCCACTGGGAATTCCAGAGTCAGGGCAGCTGTGAGCTGGGTGTGACTGTCACTCTCTCATCTTCTGACTTGGGCTGGTATTATCTGCTGGGCCCAGTAAAAGTAAGTTTCTGTACTCATGCTTAACTACAGATGTGACACACTTTTAATATCAGTGCTGCTACTATTTAAAATGCCTTCCCTTGAGAAGACACTCAGGACTGATGTTCATGTGTTAGATCACAGGAGTGATGACATCTATTGATACTGAAGGGATGTCAGTGAATGAAATATAAAGCTGGTGTTACACATTGCCAGCCTCCTTCATTCACCCACTGCAGCTGGTCAAGGGGCTGTACAATTCCTAAATACTTTCTCTTTTAAAAGCCCAACTTGAAACTGAGATAAACAAAGCAGAGAAACAATGTGAAGGGACAAGGAAAACCCCAACAGCTGAAACAGAAATTGAAGAAAGAATTGAGCTTCCAATTTAATTCTTATTTTCCACGCTCCAACTCATAAAGCCAACCCTGACATGCCTCTGAATTTTAAAAAATGGTCTCTCTATCTCTCCCTTTTTCAGTAATCTGTTTGTTCCCTCAGCTCCTGTCTCATTTCTTTTGGAAAACACATTAAACAAAGCCTAAATTGGAAACTGAATCTAAGCATTGCTCCACCTGTGGGCACTGGAATGTGTTTTTGGTTCTCCAGAACAGAAGTAGCAGTAGCAGTGGTAGTAGTATTGTTATTCTCACAGTATTATTACTGTATCATCCAGAAGCACTAAGTTTGGAACAATGCTCAGCTAGGCTGGATGTTATTCAAACATAAAAGAAAATTCCAACTACAGGCTCAAAGCCATTCAGTTTGACTGTGGAGAGAAAAACGAAATGGATGGAGGCAAGAAGTCCTAGGAACACAAAGAAGCAATGTCAGCCACTCCAAACCCAGTGGTCCTAGAAGGGAATTTGAGCCCAGCAGTTGTCTCAAGATGAGGACAGAGATGAAGGCTCTCAGGAAGGTCATTGCTGAAAATGTTGGTGCTGACTGTTGACTGAGGACTTTCCTACTTAGAAACTTCACTCACAGCATTGAGAGTCACACTGAGCTGGAAGTCAGACAGAAGAAAGTTTAAGATGAAAATAGGAGAATCAACAACATGGTCATTTTTCAGGTATGGATGGAAGAGAAGAAAGTTTTGTAGTTATATTAGCAAAAAATAGTTTCTATTAGCTTTTTAAAAGATAAGAGCATTCTTGAGTTGGGTGGAGAACAAGACAATGAGGTGAGAGAGGTTTCCTGTGTAGCATGAGTGACATTTACAAGGTATGCAAAGTCCTGGGCAGCCTTTCCCACAGACACTTTCCTCAGCAGGAGCAAATACCTACTTGGCATGGAAGGCAGCTCTTTGCCAGCTTGCCCTGCCAGTAGTTTCTCTGCTGATATTGTTCCTTAAGCAGATACAAAATAGAAAAACTGTCCCCATTAGCTGGCAAAGAACAGTGTTTTCATCTTCTGGTAGTGGAAGACCCACAAGCTTGAAGGAAATTAAAGGGTTATGGGCATTACCTAAATAAGGAGGGAACATCTGTTACTTCTAAAGGGGAAGCGACATCTGAATGGGTTACAGTTTAGTCTTTGCAAATGACTAGAAAGTGACATGAGGACTTTCATCATTTTTTTGGGTTTGGGGCTGGTTTCTGTTGCTTACATAAATGCAAGTGTCTGGTAAATTTTCCGAGTATCAGTTGCCTGTATCTATCACTCTCTGACTAAGTCTGAGAAATGCAGATTTTTTATGCAGTGTGAACAGTTGAGGGCTGCTGGTTTTTCTAGCCAGCCTCACAAGCTAAGGCTCATGCATGGTCTGTCCTCATGGCAGCATCAGCTGAGGGAGGGGATTCAGCACCTCTGCCCTCCTTTGCTGAGACCCCACCTGCAGTGCCTCATCCAGCACAGGGGGTTCCAGCACAGGAAGGACATTGACCTTGGAGAGAGCCCAGAGGAGGCCACCAGGAAGATCCAGGGGAATGGAGCACCTCTGCTATAAGGAAAGGCTGAGAGAACTGGGATTGTTCAGCCTGGAGAGGAGAAGGCTTTGGGGTGACCCAACTGTGGCCTTCCAATACCTGTAGGGAGCTGACAAGGAAGATGCAGCAAGACTCTGGAGTGACAGGACAAGGGGAAGGGGTTCAAACTGACAGAAAGTAGGTTTAGTTTAGATATAAAGGTGAAACTCTTTACTGTGAGGGTGGTAAGACACTGGGACAAGTTGCCAGAGAAGCTGTGGCTGCCCCATCCCTGGAAGTGTTCAAGGCAAGGCTGGACTGGACTCTGAGCAACCTTGTCCAGTGAAAGTTGTCCCTGACCATGACAGGAAGGTTGGAATTAGATGATCCTCAGGGTCCCCTTCCAACCAAACTGTTCTGTGATCATCTCTCTTCAAGATCCCTCCCCAAAGGTTACTGCAAAGATCTCCTCTCTAATCTGTCACTGCTACCTGTACCCTGCTCACTCACAGTTCACCATGGGAGGTTTTAGAGCATAAAGCACCTACAGCAGCAGTGCATTAAGGGCTTTAATAGGATATTGTCTTTTTGCAGGCTATAAATGAAGAACAGTGGGAAATACACTGTAAATACACTGATATATTGGCTCTGCACTGCAATTCTCAGGCCAACACTCACATTACCGTGGTTACCCAGGAGGAGAGCTTGGGGGGTTCAGAGGGTTTGCCTGGGGTAAAGCTGCTGGAATGGCCCAGGCAGTGATGTGAGGATCAACAACAAACCTGCAGTCCCCAGAGTCAGGCCATTCAGTGTGGTGGCCTTTACAGTGGTACCAGCTGATCATCTGACAGATTAATGCAAATGCAGGCAATGGGACATTCATTAAATAACCAGCAACAATGACTAACTTGATGCAAGATTCCCTGGCTGTGTTTGCAACACAGACTCAGCTGCCTGCCTCAGAGGATGTGAAATGGCAGGGAAATGGCTCTCCCTTCCAGGTGCATCAACAACTGTGGCAGGGACTATAATCTTCAGAGGTTTCCTGGAAAGTGAGTACAAGCTAGTTCTGGGACACTGAGCATCAGTTAGTCCTCTGTAAGCACAATTTCACTGCAACTCGTGTTGCTGTCCTTTACACACTGTTTGTATCATAATTTCCTTTTTCTTGTATTTTCTTGAAATAGGAAATTTCCTATTTCCCTAGGTCTTTGCTATCTAGTCCTTAATCCATGCATGTGAGATGAACAAGAGTGATGGGCAGTGATCCACATATTAACCATTTGCAGCCCTATTACAGTGAGAGTATTGCATGAATTGACAACAGTTGTTGAGAGGAACTGTTATAATTTTGAGTCAGAAGATGGCTGCTCACAATCTACAGGGTTCTTTTTCTGTCTCCTCAGGGGAATTTGCTTTAGAAACCGTTTCTCACCATTGGTTTGCAGTCTTTGCTGGTTATTTCCTTTCTGCTGTATGAGCAAGGGTAAGGTTTCAGAGGGCTTGGCTGAATTCACCTCCTGAAAAGAGGCTTGGGCTACCACTGGTTGCCTCAGATGAAAGGGAAGTATGAGAAAAAAGGAGACAGAGTGATAAAACCTCAGCAGCAATTGCTTTCATTATCTGTTTGTGGGCACTAGTACAGCCTTGTCCTGCAGGGAAATTCACTGATGCCCTGGCTCCATGGCATTGCAGGGTAGAAAACTCTTTGGTCTACAGAGGCAAAGAGTCTGTGATATGAAATTGGACAATTTCTGTGCCAAAATGCCCTGCTATTTACACTGGTTCTGACAGCTACATTTTGGCCTGCTAACTGCAAGGAGATTACAGCAATTGCCTTGTTCCAGCTCTTCCCTGTGCCATTTCTGCACCCAGGAAAATTCCACCTGAATTTTCTCAGTGCTCTCCATGATTCAAAGAGAATCTTACAGAGCCACAGTGCAGATCCTAGACCTTTGCATGGTCCAGTCTAACTCACAGGAGTATAAAAAGACAAAACCAACACAGGAAGCATCCACACTTTACTTCAAAAATGACTTGGCCAAACACAAGTCTGCAATTCCTTTGTTAAAAAGGTCAAAAAACTTTAAGGTGAATGGTATTTGCATATTTTCTGGTCTTAAACCCAGTTGATTGACAAGTATAAAGCAAATTCAACTAAAGAGTTACTTGCAGGACACTTTGCTTTGTGGATTGCTTCCAGAATAAGAAGACATCACTTCCAAAGAGGGCAGATGGTCTGATTCTCCCTTCACTGGCCTTTCCTTCCCGCATCTCTTCCTCCCTCTATGATCATGATTTGCAATGTGACCTAGTATTTTGAGGCCAGTGAGGTGGTTTTCTTGGCCATGTCCCTCATTTCTGAACAATCAAAATGCAATAAATCAAATGCAGGGCTTTTTTCACATGATAAATATGCAAAAATTGACTCACACATGCCAAAATTCTAGAAGAGAGCAGCTCATAAATTTTCTTTCATTTTAGAATTTAACATTACAGTAATTAGGCAGAGGGAGAAAATATTACTGGAGAGGCCCAAGACAGTGTGGTTTGTCAATCCAGTTTGGTCTGTTTGAAGTGACAGAGGAGGTTGCAGGAGAGCCATGATTTGTGAGATGTGCACTCCAGTGGTTGGAGCTCAGGGTGAAGCCCTCGTGCCTCTCCCTGAACTTACACTGGGCACAAGCACTTAAAACACTGGCAAAAATATCAAGAGAAGGAAGGAAGTGAATGAGCAAGTGAAGCTGGGGCACATCAGCAATTAGTAAAAGAAATGGACAGGGAGAAATCAGTGGTAGCTCTCTGGGCACAAAGTCACCAGTTTGCCAGGCAGAAGAGTACCAGAGGAAAGGGAGGGAAAGGGACCAGCAGAGGTGCAGAATGGGACTGGAAAGCATTTTTAATATTTCAGCAAGGCTTTCAACCATTTTCCACTCCTCTGTGATTAATTTTGCTGTTAGTCTGGGCTGGTTTGTGTGTGGTGAATGTAAATGAGACCAGTAGGTTGTTAAGGATTGTACCAAATGTAAAACTGAATGACTGGTTCATGACAAGGAAATGCTCTGGCTTGTTCTGTGCAAATGCTGCTGTTTTACACAGTCAGGCATGAGTATCTTGATCCTGCCAACATTTACAACTGTAGCATCTTAATATATGATTCTAAATATCCTTGAGTGTATATGGCTGGGTGTTTAAACACTTGTCTCTAAATTTTACAAGAAACTCATTGAAACATAAAAAATATGAGCAGTCAACATTAACTTGCTAAGAGCACTCCAAAGTAGATCAGGATCCTCAGAAACAGTGCCATAATGAGACCTGAACATTATTTTTTTTTGTTGTTGTTCAAAAATACCTTGTGTTTCACAGGCAGATTTTTGTTAGGGTTTTTTTTTTTGGTTTTTTGGGTTTTTTTTCCAGTTTAGTTTAACCCACCATCTCAGAACTGAAAGGCAGAAAATCCCCACCCAGCAGAGAAAGTCATACAAGACTTCAAAGAGGAAGAGCTATTTTGTAACTGGGGTGGTTTCCCACCATGATGGTGAACAGGCACAGTAGCACTTTTTTTGTAACCTGGATTAGGAAAACTTGGATTTCATTTGCCCATGCTTGCATTTGGCAAGTAGGGAGCAGAGAAGTAAGTGGGGCTAGATGAGGCCCAGTCATATCAAGTTCTTGCTTGAATACAACACCTGAGTGTGGCTCAGTTACACATCCTCTCCAAAACCCCATTCCAGTATCCAAAGTCAAGGTGAGGCAGGGGCAGCCAGAGCTGCCCAGTGCCCCAGAGGGTCACAACCTTTAAATGTAAGGCTAACTCCAGTGGATTGGAGAGTGAGGATATTGATGAATTAACTAACTGCTTATTTTCATATGACTATGTATGGGAAGACAGAGAAAATATTGTATAAGAAGGGGAGGAAAACATCCTAGGCTGTGGCCATAAGTGAGCTTTGAATTGAGCTCCTAATTGCTCCCATTAGTTGAAACAGTTATTTTAATAACTGTCTTTCTTTTCTTTTTTTATTTTCCTTTTCTTGCCCTCAGCAGAACAATTCCCTGAAAGGTGGCTGTGGTCAGGTGGGGTTTGGTCTCCTTCTTCAGGCAGCAACTGACAGAACGAGAGGACACAGTCTTAAGCTGTGCCAAGGGAAATGTAGCCTGGATATTAGGAAAAAGGTTTTTACAGGAAGGGTAATAAAGCATTGAAATGGTCTACCTGGGGAGGTGATGGATTCACCATCCCTGGATGTGTTTGAGGAAAGATTGGATGTGGCACTTGGTGCCATGGGTTAGTTCAGGTTAGGGTTGTGTTGGATTTGATGATCCTGGAGCTCTCTTCCAGCCTAATGATTCTGTGATTCTGTGATTGTGTGATTTGAGTAGATAATTTTTTAGCACTGAAGCAGACTTCAGAACACTTTGTAATAGAAGGAGGAATTTTTCAGCCAAAGACCCAGCTGATAGCAATGGCCAGACTGCAAGCAGTGGCATTTGGCCACAAAAAAGGAGAGTCCTTGAAGCTCACCTGTAGCCCATTGCCCTTTAGGGCTCAACTTTGTTTCTTATATTTGTATTTCAGTGCTATTTCACTTTTGTACCCTAGATTTAAGAAAATATTAATATTCAGATGATGACCATGCACACATGGCTTGCTATTTTAGCAGTATTTAATACAACTAACTTTTGAAAAAAACTGAGGAACTCTCACTTATTCTTTCATATGTTTTATGAAGACAATGATTTATTAACAAACAGAAAATTACTATATCTGAGTTCAAGGTGACAAATAAACCCTGGTACAAGTGTGCAGCTGGTCAGGGAATGTTGCTGCAACTGACTGAATAAGGAAAGATCTCTGGTGCTTTAAGAACAAACATGGCAATGTATAGAAATTAATGGTGAATTAAAATACACCTCTCCAAGACTCTTCTCATGACAAATATGCTGTCTCCATGTGACCCCTTTCAATTCCTCTTTGCCCACTTTATAATATTGTAGAAGCCTGATCACATTTCCATTAAAATCAAGGACAAACACATCAGTGCTTTTGCAGAGGAGACCCTTACTATATTTCAGTCACAATATTCACTCCACAGAAGAAGTTTCTTTGGCTATACTGATGTTCTGTTATGATTTAATAGGTGTGTTTCAGACAGAATTAGGTGGATTTGAAGATGGCCCTTCTGAGGGAAAGAAGTGTAAAATTCCCCACCAAGAGTTGATCTTTGCCAACATTTGTTGATAGCTGATATTAATAAATAGGAACTGGTAAGCTGTCTTTCTGAAGTAGCATTCAGAGCCTGGATAACATTTTAAAATGCTGTAAAGGGAGAACACATATCCTGTCTGGCAAGCTGAGCTGTAAAATATGCTACATGCAACCAGATAGCTGCACAAAGTTGTCTGAAATTGCAGAAGGAGACCACAGGTTTCTTCTGTGGCTGCAAGAACCTGCCAGGAAGGTCTTGTGCTGTGCAGGAGCTATTGCAGGGCTTGGCTGTGGAGTTTAGAAGTCACTAAGCAGGCAACTGGGATGAATGGAAAACATGGTATTCTAAACTGTGGCTTTTTCAAGGGTTTTTGCACTTGCTTTTTCATTTTTTTTCCTAAGCTGCTGGCTTTAATACTTTTCTTTTCCTCTCTTGCCAGTATTAAAAGTTTTGGTTTCCTTTTCTGTTTGTTTTAAAGAACCTGTTACCTGTAGTGTCCTCACAGAGGCACTGTGCTGTGCATAGAAGTCTTGTGCACATCAGAAACTTTGCTCACAGCTATTCCACAGCTGTGAATAAAGTGACCACTGCTTTCTCAAAGCCTGTTTCACCATCAAAGAGGAACAGCTGAGCAATAGGGCCAAAGGCACTGTTTGCATCTAAGAGTGCTTCACAAAGTATCCATTAAATCATTCAGCAACAGCTTTCTTCAGCCTTGAAAACCAGAAATGGCAATGTTGAGAACACAAAACCTCTTCTTGCAGGGATCCTGCCTCGTGAGCTGCAGAAGTGAAAGTGGGGATGCTCAAAGCAGCCCAGCAGTGACTCACACAGCAGGTGCAGGGCTGGCATCAATCCATCCCTGTCATCCCTCGTGGTTCTCACAAGCCCAGGTGGTTCTTTCTCAGTTCTTCACTTTCCTGAGGAGAAGCAGCCTCTTTTCAACTCTGTGTGTGCTCTCTTGGAGAGGAGGTTTAAGGCTTATAGGTGGAAGGTGTTGGTGCAAAGGAGTTTTCCTCTCCTAAGGAACTGACTTTCCCAGTCACCCTGTTCCAGCTCCCCTTGTTCCAGGGACTGGCTGCAGCCAGGATAAGCTGCCTCTTAATAGTAAGCATTATAGAATGCTTTATTGCTTAATAGCACTAAGCTTTATCAGTGTGAATTGGCTCCCAAAAGCAAATGGGAGCACCCAGTCTTCAGCAGTCATGGTGAATAATAGGAGGGTAAAGGCAGTTAATTGAGGGGAAATCCCCTCACACAGATAAAGAAAACAGATTTCTACTAAATATCCAGCACATGGAGGACAGTGAAAGCGTCCCTAAGGTAAAACTTGACTCTTCTACTCTACCAGAGACCAAAATAATTCCCAAGAAGCAAAGGGACCTGCTTTAGTGTAGCTGAAATTTAGAAACTGGGCTGTCCTTCCCAGACTCCAAACAGAAAAACAGATTCAGTTTCTAGACTTTGCATTTAATGACTCCCACGTGCTCGAGACTTAGAAATTTTCTTTGTTAAAAATGAAGTGTACTCCTCGTGGATCAGCTTCTGAGTTGCTGATGCTCTGCTTGTTGAGTGTGTCAGCCAGGCCCTCGGGGCCACAGAGGAAAACACCTATTCTGGAGCTGTTAAGAAAATGAAAATATGGTCAGAAACTAGGTATGGTGCAGTTGGTTATTCCCCATGTAAATAATTTTTACGTTCTATAGATTTTCCCAATTACAGGAACTGAAGTAGAACTGGATGTCTATCCCCTGAACCTTATAACCCCTTAAAACTTACTGCTGCTTCTAAAACAAATGTTGAGCTAAATCTCAGCTCAGCCTTAGTCAGTGAAGACAGGTTTATTGACTTCACTGAATCAAGGAAATAGAGGTTCAAGAGCTTACAGCACAAATTCTTGAGAGGACCTATTCTGTTTTTTCCTGTAAATTTTGTGTGGTTAGCTAAAGGCCATCCGTATTCAGGTTTGGTTTCTAGAGGTAGAACATGGTTTTAGCCATGGTATTTAGAACATGGTATTTAGACACCACCTGATATTTCTATCTACTTCGGCTGGAAGGATAGGGTTAGTTTTTTTTCTAAATCTTCTTCTATAAATTAGACAATTACACTCCAAGAAGTATCTTGTGAAAAAGTATGGGGTTTTAAAAAATTGTAGGTCAAAATAATGTGGTCAAGATCATAGATCATGTCCATGGCTGAAAAAAGAACAGAAAATACCTGGAGATAGGTAAGGAAAAAAAATGCTTCTCAAACTTTATCAGCCAAAGGAACAAGATTCTGCTGTATGGTGTGTATGGCTATTAAATAGAGGAAGTGCACAGTCACTACAAATCTGCACAGGTTTACCCAGGATGCTTCCCAGCAATCGTTTTGAACTCATTCTCCCAGTTAGGTCTTCCATACAAGGTTTTCTGTTTCAGCCCTGTAATCACATCTTTCTCTTCTTCATGATGCACTACAAAGTGAGTGGCCTGTGGGAAATGAAAGACAAAGGACAGATAAATATGGCAGCATTGTTAAAAATCATAATTTCAATACTGATTGCATTATTTCCCTAATGAGATCATGGAATTTATGGTGTTTTGCAAGGAAAGCTAAGACTGATAAAATCTTGACTATCAGTGTCTACCCCTTCCTTCTCCCCAGACTGGGTGATCTCAAGAGTTAAAGCTATGAAACACTGAATGCAGCAATTAACTGTAGGGTTTTTTTCAATTAACTAGGTTAGTCTAAGAACTCTGACACAGGACTGCAAATTAAAAAATCTTTTCCCTTCAAGTACAATAATATGACTCCCTTAGCCATAATGAAATCCTGTCAGTTTGTTCCCTGGAAGGCTTAATCTGTATGAGGAGGTCTTGTCTGTGTAACTTCCAGCTAGACCAGCTAAGTTAAGTAAAGCAAGGAAGAGAAGATGTGCTTAAGGCATATGTTCAGGCCTTACAGAGTTCTGCAGCCCTTTTACATGAGACAAAAAATTTCCAGGTAGCTGTATCTCCAAGGAAAAAAATGTGGAACTTTTTATTCCTTTCTGGTTTTTTGACATTGCATAATGTGATAACTTCCTTGCTGCTCCCCTCTCTGTCTGTCTAGCTGAGCTACAGCACTTCAGGCACATGGTGAATTTTGCAATGGTGAGATAAATATAATATAAAACATCACTAAAAGTAACAGAGTGAGAGCCTTTCCTGACTCAATCCCATATTCTCAAGTGTCTGCTCCTTTGCATCCCTATAGCAACACATCAGCTCAGGACCAGAGGACTCATGAGTCTGAAACAAATTGGCTGCTATTGTTGAAACTTTGTGCATTGGCTTCTCTAAAGTTCTTAATTTCATGCTTTAGGCAGCATCAGTTGTTTTAGAGACTTGTACATGGTCAGCTGAGGTTCCTCCTGTGAGCAAAGTCTGCTCCCCACAGAGCAGAGCCAGAGGAAACCAGAAAGGGAGTGCACATTAACAGATGATCCCATGTGACTTCTGAAAGATAAACCCTGCCTGCATCCAAAATCTCTGGGAGCCAGATGGATGCCCAGGATAAAAGACCATTTGAATAGTTATGAAAACAATTTTTCTAGCATTAACCCCAGTTTTATGGCAGTGATATCCCCCACTGTGTGGTTACCTGAGTTTCATCCCAGCCTGTAAGGTAGATGTTATAGCTCAGAAACTCTGCGTTATTCCTCTCCTGCATTTGAGCCTCCAGAGACTGCAAGAGGTCAGCAAACCATTCAAAGGCATGAGTGTCCCTGCAAAGCCAGTAAAAATAAATCTGGAAGAGACAAGAATGAGCAGTCAGGGGACACAGGCACTTACATTTTCTGGGTTTATGTCTTCTGACAGAGTGAGGATTATAGAGTTCTTGTAAAAAATGTCCTGAACACTTCAGTAGAAGGGTAGGATGGTATTGAAGCTATTCAGGAATTTTGATGCTGGAGGGTTATAAAGCTGAATGACTGACTGCAAGAACAAGGAAATGTCTTCCTATTTCTCTTCCACCTTTTTAGTTTGCATTGTTTCCCCACTTATCTCCTTGTAAAACCATTTGCTAGGACATAAATAAATGATTTAGAGGTGAACTCTTTTTTTGTCTGCTGACAGGCAAGACAAAGTAGGTAACAAAGCCAGTTCTGTTCTCTGAATACAACCATGACTGCAAAGTGTGACCCCACAGCTCTGCACAGGGAGTGCCCAGGGACAGGAGGGGAGAGGAGGATGAATAAGTGAATTGCTCTTCCACTTATGAAAAACCTTTCTCTTTGTGCTGGGGGAAGGCATGCAATTTTTTCCCAGGCTGTATTCACCTTGAACTTTGTGCTTCTCAAGTAGATGAACACCACTGCAACTGGAAATCCCCAGGGCCACATTCAGGACTAGCATGTGTGTTTTGGCTTGTAGACTATTTCTCCTTTATTATATTTTGCTTTAGATCCTCCTGGTTTCCTCATGCTAACCTTGAGAGGCAACTGGACTCTGCCTTCTTTTAGGACCCATGCATGCCTGGAGCCCGATCACCTTTGCTATGCTTGCTTTGATTTGGGCCCTTGGCCCTTGAACATCTGCAGGGGGCTGGGAAAGAGGACACAATACCTTCTTGAGCTTCAGGTTGGTGGCATCATGGCAGTATTTGTACCAGACAGACTTGAGGACAGATGCAAAGGGGGTGACCCCTATTCCAGCTCCAACCAGCATCACAGTTTCATAACTGAACACGTCCTCACTCGCTGTTCCAAAGGGGCCATCCACAGCTATCCTGCAATTGGAAGTATGCTTATTAAATTAATAATGAATGTTTGTTAACACCATTTAAAATAACAGTTGAAAGATATTTGTCTGCTACAATGAGTATTTGGACTGAATACTAGTCAGCAAAAGGAGAGGTGGAGTTGATAGAAAAAAACTGTAAAAAGGCATCTAAGACCCACATCTGTGTCACCATTTAAGGTTTGTGTCACTGGTGCCATCAAGTTGCTTGAGCACAATTGAAACTGGCATAGGTTTTTGTTGACTTTGTCATGACTATTTGTACATACTTGGGCAACTTCCATGCCTCCTGGAATTCTTGTTTATCACAGCCACAGGCATTGAACAAGCCCTCTGTCCAGTCCCCTACGATCCGGACATGGATGCTGAAGTAATCCTCTTCTGGAGCAGAAGTCAGTGTAAATGGGTGCCATTCCAGTTTAGACACTGCTGGACATTTGACAAAAATGTATTGTCCAACCTCCATCTTGAAGCCTTTTTTCATCATCTGGAGCTCAATTGTCTTGAAGGGATGAATGACCACCTACAGTGAGAAGAGCAATGGGAAAAATAAGGAGAAGAAAATGTCTGTCTTCACTGATCACTGATGTATCTCACTGATGTATTTCCATCCACCATCACTATTATCCTGTGCTATGAGAGCAAGGGAAGCAGGTGAAACTTTCTTCTTAGCAGAACTGAGAGTGAGGAACAGCAGCTGACAGGCAGATGAAAGCCTGGTGATGTTTTGGTTGAAATGTTTTCTCACACCATGATTGCAGTCACTCCAAGGGAACAGGCCAGGCTGGCACATCTTGTAACATCACCAGA
Organism: Cisticola juncidis; assembly: GCA_013400215.1. Classification (NCBI taxonomy): domain Eukaryota; kingdom Metazoa; phylum Chordata; class Aves; order Passeriformes; family Cisticolidae; genus Cisticola; species Cisticola juncidis. Next base: position 384,772 of record VXBR01011197.1, on the reverse strand, counting down.
TCTGTGTGTGCACATTGTGAATTCCAGATGGGCCTTACCCACTGGCACAGAGCACAGAGTTAATGAGCCTGACTGTAAATATAGGGGCAAAAACATAGGGCTGTCCTACAGATATTGGATAGGTAGTACCACTGGAAATGGGTGTTTTCTTGTTTTAGCTGAGACCTTGACTATTGTTTAGAAACAATATTTTAGAACCAAGACCAGTAATTCTGTCACTATAATTTTTAATCCTAAAGTTGTCTGCCAAAAATATTTTCATTTTTCAAAAGAGATTTGCAAGAGGGAGAATCAAATTGCTCTGTTTCTTAATTTAGATATTACCAAATTTTACCAAAATATTACAGGATATTTTGGTAAAATTACCAAAAGCACAAAAATATTTAGGAGTCTTGCAATGTGTCAGAATCATTACAGAGCCTGGTACATACACCTAATGTCATCCCCCAAAACCTGCTATGATCTGAACAGGGTGTGTGCTTAGGATGCAGCACAGTGCCATGTGAGGAAATTCCACTGGGATAGTTTTCATATATTTGAGCTTAGTGCTGTGCTAATTTAGCTGTCTGGCATTCAGGATCAGTGTTGATATCTCTGCAACAAACCATGGGAATGAAAGATTTGGATATATAAAATAAACATGCTCTAACTTGTTTTCAGAGGTCATTTGTTCTGTGCCTTAAATTAGTCTCAAGTCTGTGGAATTTCTGTACTGTGGAATTCCTCACCCAATACAAAGAAAATTGATTTTTTGCCTAAGATTCAGTTCTGTGCCTTAGATAACTTCCTCCTCTTGCTCACTTTTAGAGGCTTCATTTGGATTTTAGATGTTGGCATCATGACAGCAGTTAGAACATTCCTTCCACTGATAACTTTGGTGTGTAGGAGCCTTTGCCTTTGCTGCACCATTTGGAAGAGAAGGTGATGCTCTGCCTGGTGTTAAGTGCAGCATCAGCACTCACCTTTGTGATCACAACCTTCTGCTGTGACCTCCAGAACCGCACCAGCCTCTCACACAGGTACAGGAACATGGGACCCACCACCCACTTCCATGTCTGTAAGCAGAACAAAACCAGTCAGGTGATGAAGAGCATAGAATCAGAGAAAATTTTGGGTTGGAAGAGGTCTTAAAGATCATCTAGTTCCAACCCCCCTGCTGTGAACAGGGACACCTTCCACCAGATGAGATGGCGATTTAGATCAAATCATATCCTGGAAATTCTATAAGCAGAGATGAAGTTCAATCTGTGTTCTTTATTAACAAGGTTAGGGAATCCTGAAGATATATGATAGTTTCAAAACTCTGATCAGAGTGGAAATTTCTCTCCCCTTTGAGTGTTGCAGCTGGCTTTTTAGTTTCTACTAGAATTACAGCAAGGTATTTTCCTGTAAGTAATTTTGTCTCTGTAAAAAAGAATGTAACTAAGTGAAATGTGGAGTAAAACTCTTAAGTTATTATTGACTCTGGTCTGTGTTACTGCAGGAAAGGATGTGGTTTCTGTTAGCAGATCAGTCTGAAATGTAAAAAAAAAATCAGCTTGGTTAGTCAATAAAAGCTGAAGTTTCAAACTCGTATTTCCAGGTGTGTTATTTCCTGCTAATGATCATTAGTCCATTAATAATGTTAAACTATTGATTATGAGAATTATAGCACTTTCTAAATATCCCCAGGAGCAGTTTACTTTTTGGATAAAAAGTTCTCAGATACCATTTGCTCTTTTGCTTTGTCTGTCAGATGTGCTTATTTTACAGCACACACAAAGTGTGTTTACTGTCTGGAGTCCATTTCTGCTTACAGCCCATTGTGGCAAAATCTCTTGCTTCATGCAAAGAAAGCTGCCACTGAAGAGTGCTGAGGGTTGTGTGGCTGATTTTCTATGCAATTTAAGAAAAAATAGCAAAGTGTAAACATTTTCTATTGTATTTACACACAAACCAGCCGTTCTTACCATAGGAGGATTCCCTGAAAACTGGGGGATGGGGCAAGCTGCACTCTTGCCCCAGAGACTGAAGTTCTTGTGGCAAATCTCTGGATTATGTTCTGCCAGACTTTCAGCTGTCTGTCCCCGTACAATACGACTGGGAAGAAAGGAAAGATCATTAAGGCAATGACATGAAAATGAAAGTATCTGTTCCTTCTTGTTACTCCATTTATGTACTACTCTACTTATACTGAGTTGTCAACTTCTGCATTGCTACAGCTTTGATACAGCTTTACTGCTCTAATCTATTCACAAAGTTACCACTAAAGAAATAAAAATAGGGAGGGAAGGTTGTGGGATAAAGTTCTGATTTCAAGATTAGGTAAGGAACTGAGACTTATATCCATTACCACTTCCAGGATGTGGTCATAATTAGAAAGCTCAATTCTTTTCTGAGTTATCCTAGTTTTTTCTCCAATTAAAAAAAGCCTGACCAAAAGAATAAAACAAATAAAACAACCAAAACCAAAGACCTGGAACAGACAAGTAATCAATTTGCTACTGACCACTACAGAGATTATTTCTGCTGTTTATTTCAGAATTGTGGAGGTACCTTTTCATCACACATTCTTCCTTTGGCCCTTCCTCTCCCTTTAATGCCTTGGACCAGCTGTTCAGGTGCTATGAATGAATACAGATGCTTTTGACATAAGCAGCTATTGCAGCTGTAACAACTTGCATCAGCTGATTATCTGGCCTCAATACTCTTGCTTGGTTTGTTTTTGTTTATTTGGTTGTTGTTATTTGTTTCAGTATAAAGAATCATGACTGATCCAGTACAGCTGTATTTCCAGTGGCAGAACTGCTGCAGAGAGGTAGTTTCAGTTTTTAGGGGCAAAAGTTTATTCTCTTTCTCTATTTCCTGCCTCTCTCTGGAGTTCTGCCAATGTCAGATCTTAGCAGAAAAAAAATCAAATTAAGATCTGCTGAATTTTCCCTAGAAACAGTCTGCTTCTGATCAGGCTGTTCAGTTTTATGCCAATGTGATTCTTTGATGTCTTCTCCCATGACTTCTCTTTCTGCTTTTCTAGCTGTTTCTGTGGACTAGATTACATTTCTGATATTTCAAAAAAACCCCGTGGTATCTAAGCCATACACATGCTTAGCTTTATGTGACAAATTTTTCAGAGAGTTGTTAGAAAACCTCTGCACAGTGTTGAGAGATAAGGTATTGCTCATAAATATTACTAATGAACCTCTTGTTCATTAAAAGTTTGATTAATATCCTGTCTGAAAAATAAAGGGAAGGAGTGACACTGTCCCAGCAGCATCACGAGTTGCAGTCTGCAGGAACATCAGCAGTTGCAGTTCACTTCCCCACGAGTGACACCGGGTTCAGCTGAGCCGCCTCTGGGATGAGTTACGGGAACAGGAGGAGCCCATTTCCCCCACTGCCCACCCCATTGCTTAAGGGAAAGAGGACCTGGGGGTTTTTGCCTTGCCCTATGCTCAGTTCAAGGTTTCACAGTGTCAGTACCCTGTAGTAAGAAGAAAAGAAAGAAGAGAAAGAGAAACCTTATTTCCCCTTATCAGTTGGTGTAGATGCTCTTTCTAGTACTGCAATTAAGCATTCAGCAGTATAGCCTTATAATTACTTCTTTTTTAGCTGAAGGATTTCCTTTGGCTTCTAAAGAGTGAACTGCACTTCTCTGCTCCCTCCTCTTTACATTTACTGTGTTGGGAAATTTGGGACATTTTTCCTGTGACACGCCGCTCATGCACAAATAAACACCAGTGCTTTAAAAGGGCTGTAACAGCTTGTAAAAGGCAAGAGTTATTGTAGAGTCAAAGAATTAAATCACACAATGGCTTGGGTTGGATGGGACCATGAAGATCACCCATTTTCAACCCCCCTGCTCAACTTTCACTGGACCAGGTCACTCAGAGTCCAGTCCAGCCTTGCCTTGGACAATTCCAGGGTTGGGGCAGCCACAGCTTCTCTGGACAAGCTGTGCCAGTGCCCCAACACCCTCACAGTACAGAATTTCTTCCTAATATCCAATCCAAACCTCCTCTCAGTCTGAACCCCTTCTCCCTTGTCCCGACACTCTGTGCTCTTGTAAATAGTCTCTCTCCATCTTTCTTGAATCTGCCCCTTTGATGTTATCAATAACCTTTGACTCAGCTTTCAGTATATACAAGGATGTGTGTTTGTACAGATACATTTGTGACAGCCTTCCCTCCCCTGAGATAAACTGGCATTTATGCCTCTTCCTAACACGTTGCTTTGAGATTGTCAGTTCATACTCATTCCATGACATCCATCTTTGCACACTCAGGATGCCTTCCATGAGTGTAACAAGCCCCTCTTATATTTCTTAGTGTATTTTCTCTGAACTCAAAATGTCATTATTGCCTTGAAGGCCAAATAAGCAAGGTCACTGAGTTCACAGCTGGATAGCATCCTTCCCTCCCCAGATGAGCATATTCCTATGTATATCTGCTTCCAAAGGGTAGCTGAACCTTGCTGACAACCACTGCTGCCCAAACTCTTTTCATTCCAGTACAATTAAGATCGTGGGAGTACAGTGAACATGGAAAGAAATAAAAACTCAGCTTTTATAAAATATATGCTCTCCACTGGCCTCTAGAAAGGGCAATGCTTGCTTTCTCATAGTATTGTGTAGTAACTACTGGCAAGTTTGGACCTTCTGTCAGTAACTATACAATGTTTGCTGCAGAAAACATGGACCATTTGTTCTTTTCCTTCCACAAGTTTTGCTCACACCATTTCCTTGTTATGAAAGTTAGAATGAACAAATATGCTGGGAGTGATTCCTATCTGCCTTCTATTTTTGTTCTTCCTGTTTTACTTTAATTTCTGTCTTTTTTTATGGCACTAATGGACTGTGAGGAAGTGGTTTTGAATAGTCTTTTTTGCTGGGCATTTTTAAAGCACACTTTCTATTGCATGTAAGATTTCCTTTAAAATGGGCAATATAGTGTAATTATGAACTATCAAAATATAGCTTGGATACTTGAGTCTTTTTATTTTTATTCATCGGTTCTTTGGTTTTATAAAATGGATCTAAGGTTCATTTTTCTAAGTGCTGGAATTGTGTTTGTATAGTGCTAAAACTGTTTCATTAGGGTTTTCTTTCAGAAGAAGACATGGAATGAGGCAATGGCAGAAAAAGATGTTTGGCATTTGAAAGTTAGAAAACTTTACAAATGCCTATTTCTAAGTTGAAACAGCTAAAAATGTATTCTTAAGTGTTGCTGATATTACAAATTCATCCAAGCCTGAAAAATAAATTTATATTACTATAGTTTCCAGTATCCAATAAAATTCTAGACTCTATGTAATTTTTATACTGAGATCTCCTTACATGCATGTGTGAGATGCAATTCCTTTTAGGAGAGAAAGGTAGATCAACAATTAGAAACAGAAACCTTGGAAAAGTGCTTTACAGTTAAGATGTGATAAGAAGTTGAATGCCAGTGAGCTCAAGTCACATGAAACCTCTTGTGTGTGGACAGCTTGTTGTATGTATCAGTGAGAGCCTCTTGACTCTCAGAGCCTCTATTGGCCCATCACTACCATCAAAAACAACTGCTGCTCAGTGACAGAAGTCCCTATACTTGTTTGTGAAGTGGGCTTTAAATAAAGATCCTGTAGTTATCAGATATTTTGTGATAAGTGCAAATACTCACCCAGCACCATGGATGACAAGGCCAATAAAGAAGATGACAAAGAGATGATGGGTGTACCAAAATACTTCGAAGTACGACCTCCGGATGGTTTTGGTGGATGAGGTGATGATGAGGATGAGGGCCAGTGTGATGACAACCCCAGTGATGCCAGCCAGGTATGTGAAAGCCACATAGAGGCCCCCAATGGGATTCTGTGAAATAATTGCACACATTGGTCTAAGGAAGGGGTTGCAGCAAGGTAGTGCATTTGAACCATCACTCACCAAACCTTTTACCTTGTTACAACTCTTTAAGTCATCTGATGCCAAAATCCTACTTTGTTCTTGTTGCACTGCACATTTACCTTTACTAAGGTAATTGGAAGTAGAGAGAAAGAGTTTTCCATGAATTAACACACCAAACATGGTTTCTTACTCTGCCATGGCTCAGCAGGACTGGTTTGGGGAAGGTGAATACATTTGCACAGCTCTGGTTTTAAGAGCTGGAGTCCTACATCCATATTTCAGGAGCTAAATGAAAATTCTGCTTTCCTCTGGTGTTGCACAGCTGTGGGACTCATAACACTTGCAGAACCTGGATGCTCAGTGCTCTTCTGAAGAGTAGGGAAGTCCCATTTCTTTTTCCTGACTGACCAGAGCTTAAGTCATCCAAATTCAAAACTTTTGCCTTGATTTCTGTGTACTTTTCTGAGTGCCATGCCTAAATCAGAGCATTGCTTTAGAGGGTATGTTTTTTACATAATGTTTTAAAACTGCTTTGAAATCCTCAGCTGAAAAAGTTTAAAGTTCAGCATGATGTTATTGGCAAATACAGAAGAATGGATTCTACAAGGTTTTTCTGCATGACGGCCCAAACCCAGACTGTGGACACCAGCAACAGGCAGTCTGCTAAAATGACCTTATATAACCACCTAAACAACTCACTAAGCAACCCAAACACCTTCCCTTACCGAAATGGTTCGTCTGAAAAAGTTGACGTAGCTTTCATCTGGTTTGTCTCCCAGGCCAGAGAGCACAGCTGCCAGGGTGCCTTTCTCCTCAACACGGGCTTGCACGCTCCACTCCACGTTGAATAAATGTGCAATGGTGTGAATGGCTGGGAGGGACACCAAAGGAATTATCAGCACTCACCACAAGTACTCAGCAGTTTTGGGTAACATTTGGAACTTTGCCACATTTGTCAACAGCAGCTTGAGAGCTTTGCTGCTCTTGCCCTCCCCATCAAAATTTCAGATCACTGATGCGTTTTACTGTTTAAGTTTTAGCACCTGAAATTTAAAAGTTTTGGGTGGGGAAAGGAAAGAAGTAAAGGGAAATTTCCAGTATGTTTTTGTTCAACAAAGGTTTTCAACAATTCAAGTAGTAGTACCCTAAGATGCAAGAATCTAAAGCATGGAATGGCTTCAATTATCTGTCAGGATCATCCTCATCCAGGACTTCTGTAACACAGCTGAGAAGTGAATCTGGATTTCTTTGAGGTCACATTTGGTAGTGCTGCTTTGTTCTGCAGTTTTGCTAATAATCATTAGTAATATTCTCACTGGGCTGAATGCATCCAAAACCTAAACCAGCTGAGATGTCCACACAAATTCCACTACATGTGAGTAGGGTAAAGTTGTACAGTGTTTTTCAAAATTTGAAGCACCTTCTATAAGCAGATACTTATTTACCTTGAAAACAGGTCCAAGTTTTTTAGATACTTTTAAAAAAATAATTTCTAATATTTGTTTCAGACATGCCAAATAAGAAATAAATCTAAACAAGAATTAAATACAGCTTATCTGGTTCTCAGGGCATTGCTAAATAACCTTTATTAAACTATCAGAAATGGTACTGACAGTTCAAAATAAAGATATTCTTTCTTATCTTTTGCTGTCTGAGAGTTGGCACATATCTGGAAACTGATTTAAGTCCATACTGACTCCTTAAATGAAGTCAGGTCTCTGCCCATATCCTTAAGAACTTGAATGCCACCTGGATTCCACATAAAATACACAAGACAGCAATAAAAAAGAAACATTAGAGTACGAACCGGTGTGAAGGGCGATCATCCAGGCCACCATTTTGTGAAAGGTGAGGTTTCTGTCCAGCTGTCGCCTGATGCGGGTAGAGCAGCACTTTGGGTGGAAAGAAAAAGGTACTTGAAGATTATTTGGGTTGTCTATGCACACTTTTTAAAGGCAGGGCAAAAACAGAAGCCCTGAGCACACTGGCATTGCTAGGAAAAATTTAGAATTCCAAAATATAAACAAAAACATTTCTCCCTGTCTTTCAGAAAACAGGAATTCCAGATCATATTTTAATGCATCCCACTGAAACAAAGTATTTGACAAGGAGAAGAAAATTAACATCCCATATGACAAAGGAATGCATATTATCTGTTTTAAACTGTACATTATAAACAAAAGGAGAGATCACAATCTGCCATGACAGGATGATTGCTTTGGTAGCACCAGGATCCTATCGTGGTTCATGATCTAGAAACAGGCTGCAAATTTGGGTGTAACTGTTTCAGGGAGCTCCCACCCCAAACATGTTAGTGTCACCTAACACCTATCATGGCAGTGATATGAAGGCATTCCTTCCCCAAAATAACTGGGTTTACTTTCCAGGAATTCACTTATAACTTTGTTTTGGAGTTATCAAAAAAGAAACAGCAAAAATCTCTGCAGATAGAAACCAAAGAAATTAATTCTCAAGAAAAACAGAATGATATTTTAATTACTAATAACAATGGGTTCCTAACAGGCCCCACCTGAACTGTGCTGCAGTCACTGGGAGTTTTCCTAAAGCCTCAAGTCCCTGTAAAGCTGGCATTTGCTGTCTCCACACCATAGAAGGCATGACTGTCATGTGTTGTAGGTTTGTGTTGAGTTTGGTGACTGGATAAGGGAAGAAAGCACTATGCAAACTACCACAAATATTTCCTCACAAGAGGCAAACACTCTGGGGCTGTCACAATAACTTCAGACTATCATAATGACCACAATAAATTTGGACTTTCTGTATCACCTATATTGAGAGACAATACAAAAAGATTGTAGAGTGAAATGTGGCACAGTGAGGCAGTGCTTGACTCCCTTGCAAAAGCCACTTGATCTAAGAAGGGAAGGTTAAGCAATGGCAGAGGGCTCCAGCTGCCTTCAGTCATGAGGCTCATTATAAACAGTGAATATAGCAATGATGGGAATGCAAAACACAACACAGCTATTCCTCAATTAAAACTAAATAATTTTGTGATTTCTGGGTGGGAGGATGGAGAAGGCAAGACTTTTCAGTACATTCCCATTGAACGCTGGGTTTGAGCAATTCTTTCCTCTACTTGACCCCAATGACATTGCTTTTGGGAAGGTCACTACTCTTCCAGTAAGTTATGTGACATTTAAATGATTTTTCTTATAGACCCTCCCAGTGGTTACTTGCAGAGCATAGCAAATTAGAGACAACAGCACAACAAGTATAAGCAGCTGTCCCCCTGTGCTAAGGTCACCACAGTGCTGCCACTGCCAGTGGCTCACTGGGCCGTGTGTGTTTTGCTTAGGATCTAAATTTACATCCTTCCTGAGGTGTAACTTTACTGCAAAAAATCAGCTGGGGCTGAACAAACACCAGCTGTTTGAGAGTCCTGTCCTATGCCCCTCCCTGCCCTCCTTTCTCACCCTCAGAGCCCTTTGCTTCCTCATTCCCAGCTATCAGCAGGAAAGGGTGTTGCCAGCACCCTGAACTGTATCTCCCTGCCTGGGACTCCCTTTTATGCTGGGTGTAGCCTGAGTGACTCTGCCACAGTGCCCAAGGCAGAAGGACTGACTCTGTAGCATGAATACCATGGGGGACAGCTTTCCCAAGACCTTGGTTAGAAAAGTTAAGTGATACATGCTAGGAGAGGAGCAATTCAGGACAAGTAGCTCCAAGTCCCAACTGGAATACAGTTCTCAACACCCAGAATCAGGTTTTGGCCTTACAGTAGTCTCCATATGTATCCCCAGCTCTTTCACTGCTTTGAGCTCAGAAGACCTCTGCCCAGCTTGCTTTCACCTGTGTAATCTCAAAAATGCCTTATATGATCAAGAGCTCATTATTATTTTCCAGTTGCATTCACCCATAGCAACATTAATTCTTTCTAAATGTATGTTCATTATTGACTTCTGCAGCCAGAGGATTCAGCTCTGGGCTTTGGCTGATACTTGCTGCTCTACCTTAGGGCAGGGCAGTAACAGCTTTAACCCTACAGCTTTATCCTGTTTCCTTTTACATGAATGGAAGGTATGGCTGTCTGTTTTGTAGCATCTCAGAATCTGAAGGAGTATGGAAAAAGACTGAAAGCCTGACATGTATTTCCAATTTTATATTCCTAAGTGCTATTCCTTAGAAGGGCTATAGCACTGGCCTTGCTCCTAAATGTAATTTAAGAGTTTAATGTGGCAGGCACATCTCATATATTCAGCCACACTCCTTGTGGGGATGTATGTACTAGATGGAAGTACATCCTGTTTTGTCTCTGGTTATTTTCTTATTGCTTCATATCCCACTTTCTTCCCTTATGAAGGACTCCTGAAACACTGCATCTATTTTATCACTTCCTCTTCTGCTCTGCCTTTTCAGCCCCCATAAGCTGCCTCATTTGCATTAAAAAATTTATACTGGGTTTAGAGATGAGCAGCAACTTCTGGGAACTGATTTTGTTGATGATTATGTTAAGTGTCCAGAAAGAAGGATCATTATACATTTGGAAGGACAATTCATGAGCTGGAGAAGAATAATGCTTTTTCACTGGACCATGGCCTGCATTGTCTGCATTATTTCTGCTGTAATGGCCAGAAACCAAGATTTTGGCAGGGTGATAGAGTCAGGAAGCCTCTCCAGCTGTCACTTAGAATCAGTTGTCCTTTCCTTAGTGTCAGTTCCTCGGTGCTGTGTATAACATTTGCATTTGGGAGCTAGAAAAAGTCAAAAGGCCTGTGAATTATTTAATCTGAGACAGAAATGCAATTCAGACAAGAAAGAAAGTAATTTATGAGCCAGCTAAAAGAAAAAGTTCCATTCTGAGAGTCTATAAAAGACTACATTTACCTTAAGGACCGAGCATGCAAAGACAGACAGGGGCTAATAGTTCCCTCTCTAAGTGGGTGTAGTAGCATCAGTGACAAACAGTGGGTATGTGTGAGCACCAATAGTTTCTGCCACCCAAAAGAGGGACTTTGCATCCAGAGCAGGACCATGCCCAGGAGGCAGCTAAAAAGGGAGGACTGAAAGCAAAACAATTCTAAAAGCTAAACTCTCAAACTAAAGCGAAACTCAAAGCTAAACTCTCAAGAGAGCTCCAGATACCCTGGGGGCATTAGACCTCTGTCTTGCTCATAGCAAAACAGGCTTATCTGCTGGTTATAAGAGGACATCCTCAAAATACACTGTATTTGGGGAACTTGGACAAAGTTTCTTGGTATATTTGCAAGTCTGTTTAGGTTATTATCTTTCATAAATTTTGAAATTCTTTCTTTATCTTACCGCACTTGATCCTCTGAGGAAGGAGAGCAGGTTTCGACACACTGGCAGCAGAATCAGCATGCAATTGAAATTCAGGCAGGCTGCAGGGGCCCTTGCAAGAGCCAGAGCACGCTGGAATTAGAGAGATGCTGTTATTAAACCCATTAGCTAAGACATTATCCAGGGCATGGATAGGCACAGATTTTGTTTATGTATTATATCACAACTTGTAAGGAGTGTGAGATCCAAAGTTCATATTTACACCATGAATGCTCAGTGGAATCATGCTCTGGTCAGTCACACACATGTGCAGGCAGAACACACTCCTGCAGGCACACAGACACCTCCTGTTTGCAGTTTTGAATGAACATGGTTTATAAAAAGCTCCCTGTTATGTCTGACATTCAACAGTCAAACACAGGTGCAAATCTACACCGTTAGCAGAGTTTGTGTCCCAAGGTTGCAAAGAGTCTGTGGTTTCAGTTGGTGGGGGTTATGGTAAATGGACAGCTCATAAGAGAAGTGGTTCAAGTTCTCTGTCAGTAAAGGAGTCTGAATAAATTTGTTGCCTCAGCTGTTAGGAATCTATTTCCTTAATGTTGGTCTTTACCTGAATTATTGTTATATTATTATCTATACCCTGAATTATTTAATAATTTTGAACTGTTTGAAATGAAGGAATAATGACCATATTAATCAAAATGAAGGGAAGAAAAATAATGTTTGCTCTTCTTGCATGGATTGAGACCCTTTTAGGTTTTAGATCACAGCTGTTTGGGGTTACACTGAGTTCCACTTATCCAAGCACGAATCTCTGTGACTTCAAAGGCAACTACACTATGATTACAAAGGACAGGATTTGATCCACAGATCAGAAGCTGTATGCAGAATGGGATTTCATGCTTTGTAGAATTAAACCACAGCTTTGCAAGCCTTTGGTAAAATGCTGTGCTCTGTAATCTGAAGCTTAGGCTGATTTTTATGTCTGTGATCAGGGTTTTAAAATACGTGAACAAATTAATTTTCCCTGTCAATTGGTCATGACCTGTGGTAGTTTTGGAAGCAAGTTTGTAGTAGGACACATAGTGCTGCATAAACCAGTTGGATTCCATGGAATAGCCTGGGATCCAGGATCACTTCACTACCTGACTACCACTCACATTCTTGATGAATATAGAAATGATGATTGCTTTTCAGAGCCAATACCTTTATAAACTATTCATGCTCTGGAAAATAATTGCAAGGAGAAATGACTGCACAACAGTTCAAGGGCAATATTTTATTCATCTTTTGCTTAATAAATTAGCCACAATTAATGCTTGGTTTAATTACCAGGAGCATAATAGTTGACTGAAAACATCTTTAGAACAGGATCTCTCTATTTTGTGTACCAGCTTTCTGTTCAGAAGCACTGAACATCTGCCTGCATTCAGTTATCTGCTTGCATGTGACTTCTGCATGAGCCTGCTGCTCCAGCCTCTAGATCCAGTCTTGATCATCTAAAACTATTCAAAATTGCTGTGTGCCCTGTCTGTGCCAAAATAAGAATGTCTTGTACTTACTCCAAGCAGCACTCTGGTGTAGAAGAATTTTGGAGGGACATCATACACAAGATAGTACCACCAAAAGAGGAAGACATTTAAGCCCAGCCACACAATCTGAAAGAGAATTAAACAGGAAGCTTACAGTTTGTTAGAAATAATCCATCTGAATTTACACAGTTCAGATAACTGACACAGTCAGTTACTTCCCTGTGCTCCTGTTTGCACACAGAGCTGTACTGCAAGGTATAAAGTTTTCAGCAGGGGTGACAGAAATCTTTCTCGTGTAAATAGGCTCTGATGTGTGAACACAGGGTACAGGAGTGGCAATAGATCAAAATACAGCAATGTGCAGCTAAAACATATTCATATGAGCTTAGGTTTGGTTGTATCAGGGCTGTCATACTACAAGTGTTTAATTCTGAGTCCAGTTAAATCTCCAAATACCATTAAGGTTAGGGACTCTTCCAAATGGAAGTTCTACAGGCACATTAATCTATATGAGAGGAAGACTTGGAAGCTGTGACAAATAAATTGATATCTAAATTTAGATGGGCTAAATATGTACACATAGGGCTGAATTAAAGGAGAGGGTCTGAAATCAATCAGCAGGAAATATTCAATACCCTTTGGTATTGAATATTGGCCCTTTGGTAGCATGTAGACTACTCAAAACCAGGCTTCTTTGTAGCTGTACTGCGGAATTTTCTCACATTTACACATCCTGAGGTGCAGGTTTTTAAGGGAAAGAGATTATTGTAGCTCTTAGGGAGCTACAAGTCCATCTGGCAAAAAAACCCACAATAAATTTGGATATTTGCCCTCCTGGAGCTGGTTGGCTGATTTCACATCCCATATTGAAACAAATCTGTATCACTGCACTCAGTCTAAGTAGTTTTACTAAGTGGTGCATGAAAACAGAGAGAAAGTCTGAGAACTGGGAAAAAAAACAGAAAAGGAGACATAATAGTTCCTCACCCCTTCTAACCCATATATTTTGCCAGTTCTTTGGCTCAAATAACACTGTAAAAAACCTTGGGATTATTTCAGATCTTGAAAATGTAAATAAATACTGGGAAATGAAGGGAATTCCATCAGGGCAAGGCAGTACATAGGAAATCCCCAAGTCCTCATTAAAACACCAAGCCCATCTCTGGATTAAATGCTTAGGATATCTATTAAAAGTGACAGTGGCACACTCTGGCATGTTTCTGTTTTGTTGAGGTACATCAGTAGGAAGTGTGTCTGTCCTGTTTCTGTCAAGAGCTGGACAACCCTGTGCCTGCTCAGTGTGCAGTAAAGATGTAGAGGCCAAAGCAGAACACTTAGCTGAGGTTTTCAGTGTTAGTTCTCTTCCCTATTACCCCGACCTTGTTATAGCTTTGAGGTTCAAAAACCAGATTCCTTATTTGAGCAAATAAAGACCTCTTACTTAATTCTTTCAATATTTCAGTTCTGGTGGTGAAAAAAAAAAGGAGAAAAAGCCAGAATTCACCTCTTGGCAGTTTCAACTTCCTCAAGTCATTGAAGGTACCAGCAAATACAGTCACTCCCTTTCAAAGCACTGAAGTGCCACAGCTATGGGATTACGTTCCTAAATTACAAGGTCATAGACAAGCACTGATTGCTCATAGAGCAGAAAAATTTCTTGAGATAAAGACGCTTACATTTCAGTCACCACAAATATGCAAATTCTATGCCTTCTTTTTCTTCCTCTCTCCTCTTCCTGTAAGACTTAAATTTATTAACAACAGGTAGCCACAAAACCTGAACTGCTTTTACATTTTGGTTTTGTATATGTTTTTAATACATATATGTATGTATAGAGGTACAATATATGTATAGAGGTATACCTTTAGCCCTTGTATTACACTGTGAAGTAAAAAAAGAAAACACTAGAATATAAACTTAGTTTTCACCAAGGAGGACTGCCCTGCTTACTCTTTAGCACTTATAAAGTCAAATGGGATTTTCCAGACTTTTAAATCTTGCTCGTAATTAATTTATTTTCCCAGCCCCTCTATGCAAACTGCAAACAAATCCAATTCAAATACTATTTGTCTTAATGAAGGATTCATGAATCTCTGCTCTAAATTCTTGCATCTGATATCAATAAATATTTTATAGCATCAAGACACTGTACTTTCTGTTACACACACTTCTGTTCATAAAAGTGCAAGAAAGGGTGATTGTTTTAATTGCTTTCTCTGTTGAAGTGCACATAGTTGAGTTTTAAAGTTATTTGTTTTAACTAAAGTATTTCTAACAAAGCAAAGTTAATACATGATCATTTCTCAGTTAACAATGAAGCCTACAGCAGCTGAAATACCAGAGAGCTCCTGAAAAATTATTTCCTTAAAGCATTTCCCTGCATTTGCTGCCCCAGTTTCAGCATAATCAGGTGCATCTTTCACTGGCACAGTGAGAACTGCTTAGCACAGCTTTCTGCAGAACTTTTCACCAGACACAAATCACAACAAAAATTGTACTTACAACGACGAAGATGGACAGTCCTTCATTCTCCACCCAGTTCCCCATGGCTGCCCGAGATGTGTGTGCACAGCAGCCCCTCTCTCTCTGGGACAGCCTCTACGTCTTCTCTCATGAGGAAGTGAGAGCAAAAGGTTGCACCCTGTTTCCTTTCTCATGCATTTGGGCAATAAGTTAACCATTTAATCATGACCCCAGTTTTGTTTCAAATATGTTTCTATCATCTTTACATATAATATTTCATAACTCAAATGCAGAAAAACTGTTGGAATAGACTTTTTCATTGTGATACTAAAGATAAAATAAATTATACAACTGGTCAGGTTTCTGATTAAAAAAATGCATTGCCACTTCATATAACTTTCAATGCTGAAGTGCAAGGTGGAATGCACAGAAGAGTTACCTCTGTCCAGACCTGTCTTTTTAATCACCTCAGGACTGAGATGCAGTTCATGCTGATCTTTGTTGATAAATAATCACTTGTACTATTTGTCTTCCAGTAATTCAATGTCCACAGAAACTTCAAAGTGTAACCTAACATTTCTCTTTGTCTGGTACATTCAAACCTGGCTAAATTCCTTCCAAAATTCCTCTCTGTTCTGGCCAAAAAAAAAAAAAAAAAATACTGACATATGTCATTGGATTGGATTTTTTTTTCATGGTTTTGAGTCTCCCAGAATCCCCTTTGATGGCCATCCCAAATGGATCACAGAATTATAGAATGATAGAATGGCTGGGTTGGAATGAACTTTAAAGATCATTTACTTCCAACCCCCTGCCATGGGCAATGAGTCCATGCACTAACTCAGGTTGCTCAGGGCCCCAACTAACCTGACCTTGGATGCTTTCAGGGATGGAGAAACACTCCCAGGGATGGGGTTACACTTCCAGGGATGCTGGATCTCATAAGAGGGTCTGGTGTCCATATTTTGTTCATGGAGGTGGCCTCTGGAAGTTAAACAGTTGGAGTGGTTAGGGAAGGCAAGGAGGGGAGCAGTTCTGATTTTGGATGTCCATTCTTGCAGAGAAGACAAGCCTTCTCTCCCTGACCAGGAATGGCAGCGTTCTCACTGCCTTTTTCTTCCCCCTAGCTCAGGGAAAGTTACTTGTGCCTTCTCTGGGGTGAGACAGTGCAGGTATCCAGGATGCTCTGAGCTTCAGCAGCTTTACCTGGCCTGGAAGCTCCTCAGGCACCATAGCCCCTGAAACATGGATTTATTGGCTCAGGAGGTTTCTGGAAGGCTACAGACCCAGAAGGGGCTGATCTTGGATCAGTCACAACAGTTGCAAAGTCTGAGGTCCTTTTCCCAGCCTGAACACAGACCATAAAACAGAGGATATTTCAGCTGCCCTTGGCCTAGCAATTATCAAATGCAGTAGCTGATCTCACTGCCTGAACTCAAGAGAAAGGGCAGAGGGGCTGGGCCCTTCCACAGCCAGTGAGTTCTGGTGCTCCCTGATGTTTGTAAATGTTTTGTTAACTCCAAAAGTGAGACAACGAGCACAGCAAACTTCAGTTGCTTCAAGAGACAAATTTGAGTAGAAATGGAACAAAAAACACCCATGCATCACCCCTGATTTAACTCTGATTGTTTCACCTTCTAAATGAATGAAACATTTTTTGCTATCAAAAAAACCTGAATGTTTTATATTTTGTACTAATTTGGAAAATGCATCCTGTACAAGGAAAAACAATGTTGTCAGCTTTGTATTAATTATGTAAGAGTGTAAAACTGAAATATGGGAAAAATTAAACTCCATCTCACTCTGTTTACAAATTTCTTTCAAGCTACTTGATTACACAGAGCATTTTTCATCCTTCTTTGTGCTGACAAGTTCAGTCAAACCTGATCCTTTTGCAGCACAACTGTATTACAAAAGTATTCATGTCTCAGGGTCCTTCCTTTCCTTGAAGTAGTTTTACCTCATTAATTTAGCTCCTCTCATGCCCTGCACAATAATGGTCTGTGTATTGCTGCACAAATTTATTTCCAGGTGTTTGCAATAGGCCTAGGGGCTTCACACATGTCCCTAAAAGGGACATTGAAAAATTCTGCAAGTAAAAACCTCAAAAGAGAGTGTGAAGTGAAGAGCAGAGTGAGAGATCCAGCTCCTTCTTCTCATGCAGCAATGGGAAAGCCAAGCAGAGACCTTGATTAACCTTTTTTTTTATTATTTTGTGGCCTGAAGTCTTTATTTTGAATGCTGTGCAATCACTGTTTACCAACATTCCCTTGATTCTACACCAAAGAGGAAGATGCAAACAAGAGACTTGTCAAGCTGTCTTCCCTGAAAAGACTCTTCACACACAGCCTGAGGCTGTCACTCTGTGCTTGCCTTCACTCCAGGGAATGACAATCTGAAACTTCTGCTCTTCCTGTGTCCTTTACAAAATAAATGATCCCAAACTGAGAGAGCAGAAAAGGGGATAGATATGAGCCAGGGAAAAAAATGTCAGTGAGACTCCAATAAGGACGGCAGATCCTTCTTTGTCCTTGTTCTACACTGTAACACTCAATGCAATTCCCTGCTCCAGTACTTCCTCACACTGTGTTTTGCAGTCATCATGAGACACTCATGTGCTGTATTAAAAAAAATCCATGTCTGATCCAGATGCTGTTTGCCACACCAGTCTTGGCTTGAAGTCTTGGCTTGTAGTCAACAGCACCACCACAAAACAGGACAGAATAGCTGCACACTGCTGTGGTATTGGAAGGAAGAGACACCACCAGCAACATGTCCTAAGGACAGACAAACATCTCATTTCATTAAGCAGACAGTAGTTTCCAGGAAGAGCTGGACTAAAGCTGGGACAGCATAACCTCCCACGTATAAAGGCAGAGGTAAAAATTAACCTGTCATTGCATAGGACTGAGTGAGAGGGAGCTCAGATGGCATCCTTTGGGCAGAGTACCGGCTTTGTGATCTGCTAATGTGGCTGTGGAACACGACCATAATCTATTTGAGAGACTTCTCTTCCCAGGGCTGCAGATCTTCATTTACACCTGCTGGTAATAGCCCAGGGTAACTTTGCCTGGAGAGAGGGACTACACCAGCTCAAGAAAACCTCTCGAAAGATGTGAGCAGAGGGCTGCAGTATCTCCCGTGCCCGTCCCGCCCGGGTCGCGGCTCAGCGGCCCCGCGGTGCCTCCCGCTGGCAGCGCCGGCCCCGCAGCGCTCACGGGGAAAGGAGCCGAGTCCTGCTCGCTCCGTCCCGGACCTTCCCTCCGTGTGCTCCTGCCCTCGGGTCTCCTTCCCTGCTGCATCCCTGCTCAAAAACACTTCCCTGCTTTTCCCTCTGTCTTTCAGCCCTGGGCTGTCAAATCCCATTTCTAATAATGCACAGTCTGGGAAAGGACTTCCAGAGATCTTTAACTCACTTCTTCCTAATAGGATCACTGAATCTGTATTGCTCCTCACACATTTTTGCATCCCCATTCCACAACCAGAAATAAAGGAGGTGCCTCCCAGCCTGCCAGAGCTGTGCTATGGTATAGCTCATGCCCATGGTGTCAGTGTAACTCCCCATCCACAGAAGTATTCCAGCATCCCCCTTCACACCCAGGAACAGCCCCCAGGTGTGAACACCTCAGTGCTCAAACCCTGCAACACAGGGTGACATTACAGGTCTTTACAAGGTTGCAGTTTATCTTATGAAATACAAAGGATAAGCCTTTTGCTGATTTTCTCCTTCCCAAACCTCAGTGTGGAGGTGTGGGGGTGACCCAGCTCTGTCAGCAGATGCCTATCTAGAACCAGACACCTGAAAGACACAGCCTTGGTTTTATGTTCATTTGCAGCAATATCAGTAGAGAAAACACTGAGGAATTATGTTATGTTTAATGGACATGTCTAACCTAGATAACATGATACAATAAATTATGGCACCAAGGAAGAGGCTTTTGCTTTAAAGTTATCCTTCAGCTAGATTACTAAAAGAGAGTTCATCCCTTTGCCAAGATTCAGCATGAAGCCTACATGCTGCTAAATCATACCTAAATTGCCTCTTATTCTAGAATTATACTGCTCCAGCCACAAAGTTGCTGGATTTATATTTCTCTTCACTCATTTGTCTTGATAAAGCTTTTTTACTTCTGGATTTTCCCCGAGAACTTGGACACTTGCCTGAGACTATCTCATAAACCCCTATATGGCTT
Source organism: Cisticola juncidis (assembly GCA_013400215.1). Classification (NCBI taxonomy): domain Eukaryota; kingdom Metazoa; phylum Chordata; class Aves; order Passeriformes; family Cisticolidae; genus Cisticola; species Cisticola juncidis. The sequence goes on along the minus strand of VXBR01011197.1, from coordinate 365,465 downwards.
AGTTACACTCAAGAGAAGTTTGGAAGCATCCATCCATCTCTTTGGGAAACTCAGTGAAGACCCAAGTGTCACGTAACTTGGTCTTTCAACTGGGATTCATTTCTTCCAGATTAAATTACCACTGGATGAGTAGTTATTAAAGCCTCTTGTTGTAAGACTGTTTACAGCAATTTGTTCATACACAGAGACCCCTCCATCCTGGCACTCATTTTTAGCACTTCCAGAGAAATCACTATGAAAATATTTCAACAAGTGGGTTAGATTAGGGACTACAATTCTGACAATGTTATTTATGCATTTGTTTTCTTGTATTTATGACTTTGAAAGTTTTGATAGTTTAATCATATTGGGCCATTTTCACTGCTCAGGGAGCAGCAACAGGCTGGAGGTACCTCATTTCCCTCTCAGCTGTATTTAGAGATCCTCTCACACAATTTTCTGCCAAAACTCAAGGAGCTGTGTCCATGTTGATCAAAATCAGAGCTGTTTGCTGCTAATTATAGTGACTTATGGCACTTTCTTTTGCATTAAGGGACACAATGTCATCTCACTGAGACTTTTGTTACCTGGCAGGGAAAGTCTGTCAAATCATACTCCAATCCTGTGTCAGTAATTTCTCTTCCCATACAAATACCCTCCTACACATGCTAAAATTGCATTTAGTTTTCTATTACACTAGAACTTCTTTTGAATGAGTGATACACTTAAGATTATAAACAGTTTGTCATTTTTAATTTTAGATGTCCCACTGGTAAAACTTCCCTTTCTCTCGTGATTTTTTTTCTTTTCTTGCTTGAAGAGACAACTGCTCCCTTGCTGTTGTGCCTTGGTAAGAACAGTGATGTATGGACTATTAAGGTAGCAGCTTAAACACATAAGCCCTTGACTGTAAAAGGACACTACAGGGCAAGTGATTGATAGTTAATGGCTAATGGATTCCTGCTTGGTGCCCTTGGGGGCTTCCATTGCATTTTGGGCCAATGGTAAATTATGGTGAAGAGTCAGCTGTCACTGGCATTTGGGTTGTCTGATGAGTTAATGCTGCAGCACTCTGCAGCCTTCCCTGAATTTGCCTTACCATCAATCCTCATGGCACAACACCAACATCCTTACTGGGGCCCATTTTTCATGGCTAGGCAGAAGTAATTTTTCACTGATTACAGTCCTTGCCTGTTCCCACCTGATAACCTGTCTCCTGCAAAGTGTTCCCTTTCCCTTTCCTCTAAATCTGAGGAAGTTTGGTTCATTTCTGGCCCACACAGCCAAGTCACCATGAACAAGGCTTAGCATAGGCAGTGCCTCAGGTTTCTCCAATCCAATATCTTTTATCTTTCTGTAAAGAACAGACAGGTTTTTTCAGCACATCACATCTTGTCAGCTGATGAGGAAAACAAGGTCAAAGCAGGAACCATCCAGCTACCACATGGTTTAAAAAACTACCTGACATATTGCATGGTCCATTGTTTTTCTTCCCATGCATAAGGAAGGTGGAATTGTGTAAGCAAACTGCACATAAAATGTCAGTGGTAACACTTCTGTTCTGACCATTGGCATTGAAATTGCCTATTTGGGCTCAGATGCAGAATCAGACTAATGTGTGTACTACAATACATAAAATACATAAAATATACATATAATTGCATATTTCTATACTCATATGTATTACATATATACAAATACATATACTATTACATATAATTAAGGCTTCTGGTATTAAAGTAGTCAAACAAAAAAGATAGATAATCATTTTTTTTTTAACATGATGCTATGTCCTAGATCAGGATGACCTTCACAGTTTCTGCATCACTGTACTTGGATTCCTTCCTGGGGTTTTCACCCTGCTTCTCCAAGAGCACCAGTGGAGAAATATAGGCTTACTCTCAATGCAACATGTTTGTGAGCTGCCACATACATTTCCATAGGTTTGTAGTGATTTTTTTTTCCATAAAATATTTCTCTTTCTCCTGTTTGCTATTTTTTCTTCTTGCTTAAAAAAATAAGAAGGACAGGGAAGACCTCAAAAAACATGATGAAAAAAAAGTTTGAACACCTAATTATTGTGCTTTTGTAGGGCTTTCTCACTTACCCTTGTAGCTCCAAAGTTGAAGCTACTTCTTTTAGAAAACTGCATTTCCTCTCTATTTTTTTTTAATGACATCTGGATGCTTTTGATTTACTGCACTGCCCACCATTGTTAAAATATTTTAAATGGGAATAAAGTCTTGATGCATTCCATGAGTTCAGCCCTTTTCATTACCAGGAATCTTTGGCTCCAAAAGAGCAGCCCTACTGAAAAGTCTGGCTGAGCATTTCATGGTGCCTTGTTTCTCAATTTCAATTTAAAATGACCCCCATGAAGCAGCAGAGAGGGAGGAGCAGTAGCCAGGACACACATTCTGAAGAATGGAACTTGTGCTGTGAGGGCCAGTGATGGCAGAACTGAAGAATCACAAGCACCTCTCTTCCGTTTGCAGTCGAGTCCAGCACACAAACTACTCCATTTGCAAGAACTGCAAGTCCATGCAGAGACACAATAAAATGCAATCTGTGCTATTGTTTTTGACATTTACTTCCAATTCTAGAAGGCAGATGTGAATTAATCTTCACCTTGACTACCTCTGGCACTGCTCTCCATCTAAATCTGCTCCTGATCATTTTCCACGAAGTGTCTGTGGCTGATTAAAGGTCTGTACTGACAGGGCACATTAATCAGATGAAATGAGAGACATTTCAGAAGTTAAAATATCTAACATTTATCTGTTGCCATTTTGTGTGCTCTATCAAAATAGGAATGTCAGCAATTATGAAGGCCCATACCCCATTTAAGACAGGCTGTTTCTAGTTCATTAAATCAATCAGGTCTCACCTTCAGGGCCAAAAATTTACAACTGTGATGATATTCCAGAAGGATCTCAGTAAGCAACATCCAAGAAATTAGCATCCATCCTCTGCTTAAGTGTATTTTCCCATTAATGCTAGTCTGTGATTAGAAGCCTTTACACACAGATGCATTCACATCTGAATTTCCCACCTGAAAGGCAAAATTGTCATACCTGAATACAGGCATTCATCATTTCTGTAAAACTTTATTTCAGTGGCAAGAGGTTTACCTTATAAATGCACGTAATTAAAAACAAAACAAAACAAAAACCAAAAAACTCCAACCAACAACAACAATAAAAAAACCCCAATCAAACAAAAAAACCCCACTGTCCTTTTTTTTCCCCAGGATATGAAGTTGTTTATTCAGGGCAGAAATTCAGTATTTTTTATTGTAATTTTGAAACACTTACCTTTCAGTCTTAGTGTAGTTTTGGGATGACTCCAAGACTTAATAGTTTTACTATACTTTTTTTTTTGGTCAGTAGAAAATTCCATGATCCTTAATACATTTTCTTTTCAAGTCTTCTATCTCTGGTAAATTAAACTTACCATCTCTGCCATATTACTGTATGTTCACGTTTCTGTGATGATTCCCAAGTGAGTTGAAGCACTCACCACAACTTCATTTTAAAGTACAAGATTATAAGTACTATGATGTCCAGCTGCAAACATCTGAGTTCAAATTCCTGTTTTCCTTGCTACATGAGGCCTTCAAATAGGTAAAAAGTGATAGAAAATGGTTCATTGTTTTAGGCTAGATGTTATCTGTAGCTATGGGAAAAAATAAAGGAACTGCTTGTAAATTAAATTTTTTTAAATTAAAATTACAGTTTGGCAGTTCCAAGTATCCACCAATTCCATGCCGTAGGGAGTGCAGCTCTTACTAGCACACAGTTGTATCAATCACAATCACCACCAGGACTTCTAAAATCTCTTCTCAATGCTCATGTCAGCAATGTTCACACATTACAACTTGTTGCAATGTATCTGTTTACACCCATATTTAAAATATGTGTCTGTTTTATCTATTTAGATTTAGAAACACTTATATATGTTGCAAAGTTTTTGTGCATTCCTCTCCCTCCACAGGAGTCCTCAGCACTGATTTTGCTGGATACTCCCAGGGTCAGGTAGAAGTATATGGTAAATCCAGATGAATGTAAAACAAATATGCAGAAAAGAAGTTAAAATATTCTTCATAAGGTAACGATTTCCTCCCAATTCTCAATGTAAACCAGTAAATACTCTCACACTGACAATGAATAACTTATACTTATCTTGTTCCATATAACACTGGTCTCTTAAACTGCCCCCTCTTACAAAATGTTCTGCTAGACAGCACTGGAAATGTGGGGATAAAGAGCTCCTAAATCAACCACAGATTAATTCTTCTGTCAGGTCTTCTTGAAAACATTGCTGCTGCTGCATGGTGACAGATGACAGTGTGCTGTTACCTTTATTTTGGATTTCTTGAAAGCAGCACACTAAGAACTAACACCAACACAACTTGAGGGACAGTTTCAACGTTTTAATTTGTGTTGTTTTACAAGTATAAAAGAAAACCCATGTGTCAGATCTTGCACACTCTCACACACACAAATAACTCTTGCTGAGCCATCCTTTGTGTGACTCAAGACTACTCAAAAGAATTCAGTTTTCAGCAGTAGCCCTAAACCCTTCCATGGCACACACAGGCCCCTCTAACATTCACAGAGGAGAGTAAGAGCACAGTGAACTTGCAGCAAGAGATCACTCATCCATACACAGACAGACTTTGTACTCATACTGCCTCTCCCATGCAGCCACTGCATGTACTGATAACAAAACCCTCCAGACTGTCACTAGCTGGGGAAAAACTGCCTCTCCCAGCTTTACAGCACACCTCAGAAAAATCAGCTGCTCCCTTAAAACCCTGCTCTAACACAGTATCGTGTCTGTGACTGCTCCCTGCACCTTCCTGCCAGCAGTGGCAGCACAGGTGACAAACCCCTCAAAGCCATGGTGACACCAGGCACTGCACAGGCAACAGCCCCTCGTGCTGGTGGAGTGTTTGAACTGTATTTGGTTATTCTGCACAACTAAGGCAAAACCATAGGACAGAAATAGAACCTTTTTTTTTTTTCCTCTCATTACAGTGATTTAAATATTCAGCTCCCTATGCATGCACTTCAGGAGATTGGTATAAAAATAAGAAGTAATATGGCACACACTCTAAATATGCATATACAGTAGTCTGTGAGGTTTAATGGTACTTACTTACTGTGTATTTATTCGGAGCTCCTGGCTCTATAACTCTCCTGTATCTGACTTCAACATTTCACTGTAGCACCAGCCTGGCTGAGGTTTGTGTGTCACTGTTTCCAAATGGCACAATCACAACTGCACCTCCACTGACAGTGTCCAAAGTCTGCTTTGTGCCCTCTCCTTAGATATGAAGTACTTCTACATATGAAGTTACTTTTTAAATTGTCCCCCAAAGACTAATATTTCAGACTGGATACATCTGTAGATAGGCAGCCACTGTAATTCCCTGATTATTGATATTGATGAGTGTCCAGCTATAAAGACATACTCAGTTTTGGCTAAGAACATCAGAAAATTTGAGCCTGTGGACTGATTTCACAGGTCTGGAAAAAAGGGTTACATTCTCCCTTGCTCCTTTAACTCAGTACTGGAAAAGAAAAAGCAATAATCTTTTTACATCTAGAAAAGTACAGAAAAATGCTATACTGTGCTTTTACACACAAAGGTACAGAGGAACACAGTCGTGCCTTCAGGGAGTCACTTCACTATTCTATTCTCCTCAGAGAAATTAGAATGGAGGTGTTTGGTGTCTTCCCCAGAAATGAGGTGGATTCCCATGGCAAAATCAGGCTAAAAGTCCCATTACCACCCACCAATAATTTAATGACATCTAGATATACATACCATACACAGGACATATATTATGCAAAATGGAAACATAACTCAATAAAACTGAAATATGAAGACATTCATTTACACTGTAGTAAAGAAAAAAATAAAAGCAGGTTATGTCTGCAGCACTGCAGGTGACATATTTCATTATAAATGACCCCAGAACTGAGTCTGAGACACTTCTAAAACAATTATGATGATGTCATCACTATTAAGAGCTTCCCATCCTGCATGATGACAGAATGGGGGCTAAGCTTCGGGCACTGAGAGATACTTTGGGTCATCAATTATTCATTTCCATGAGTAGCCATAATGTGTAACACTCAAAAGAAATGTTAGGAAGGTGCTAAGCAAACAAAGTGCAAAAATCTTTCACTTAATTTGTGAAAATACATATGGGTTTGTGTATTTTCACTAAATTCTTGGGTGCTCATCTGCTAAAGCTTTCTCAGAAACTTGCAAAACACTGAAACACTTTTATTTGTGATGATATATTGCTGAAAACACAAAGTCGATGACTTCCATTTTCTCTTTCAGACTTCAGGGTTGCAATACTTCTGAGGTAAAGAAGTCAGAGGGTTTTGAATTAATGATATTAAACTAATCATAACAAATCACAGCTCAAAAAGAAGGAATCAGAGTCTTCTATCCCAGTTCAAAAAGTCAATGAGCTGCCTGCGTGATGCACTACCAAACCCCTGAGAATCAGGCTAGTGCTCATCTCTCTAACTTCAGCCATCTAGAAGGAAGATGGATTCTCAGAACTGTGAAGGCATTTGGTTAACACTGAGTAACAGGTCTCCAGAGAGTGATTCATATCACCTACATTTTGAGATGGGGCGAGTCACTCCCAGAGATGTGCACTGGAGAGCACCTACAGGACTGGGACACACTGTCTGCCCAGCCTCTAGATATTTACAAAAATTGAACACCACCCTGACACCAGAACAGCACAAAGTAATAAAGAAATGATAAAGAAAAATGAGCTATTCCAGAACATCACAATAATGGTCTAAATTTAATTCCCTTACTAACAAGAAGTAAACATGAAGGGTGAAACAGTGCAAAGCCAATAACCCCTGTGTCCATCCTCAGGAACAGTCACATTTCCGTGTCAGTGCTGGCTAATGGGCTGTTTCATGGCAACCCAGACTACAGTGCATTGTGCAATTCTTCTACCACTGAGAGAAGTATTATCTCATTACACTGATTAGAGTGTAAAACAGTCAGCAATTTGATCAAAGCAGACCACAGCTACAGTTCATACACAGTCCAGGTCTAAGCTCTGTTTCCATGCTAGGGTGGCATGCCATGGGACACCCTATCTGAAATAAAATTCATTGCCTTCCATCCTCAGAATTCCTGAGTAAGACAAGCATCAGGACAGCTTCTGAATGATGTCTCTGATAATGACTTAAAATAAGCATGTGACAATAAACCTATGTGCAAAAAGGCTCTGAAATAGAAATCTACAAACAACGATTGCTCTCCGTACACAAACACACACAGACACCAATGCTCATACATTGTTCTCCACAAAAACAGGCATGTCAGCCATCATGCATTGCTACACCTGCAAGAAAGAAATCCTACCTACAAGACACAATGTCTAACATACAGAATGTCCCCAGCAGGTGATCTGCCACCTTCCAAAGGCACCTACTTGCTTCCAGTTGTACTAGGCATTGGAAGAAACACTTTGATGAATATTCCTGTTTTGAGAATCTATTGTTTTGCTACTGCCCCGTGTTTCATCAGGATTTTCAGGAGATTTCACGGCCACCTTGCCTTTCAGTAGAGTGGATTTGTGACGCCGGCAAATGAAGTAAAGGATCTTGAAACAGGACAGCAAGGCTTCGGTAACGCTGGAGGAGAAAAGCTTTTTGCACGGGTGACAGAACTGGTAGAACACCAACATGAAGAAGATGCCCATGCAGTAACCTATGAGGAGCTGCAGGAACAACATTGGGGCGCAGACATAGAGGTAGAAGTCTGTTCTATAAATGTACCAGAGCAGCAGCAGGAAGGCGTTCTCCATCAGCCGCACAATGTAGTACACGGTCATCTGGTACCAGTTCTGGGACTTGCTGATCAAGTCAGGGTCACTGAGCTCCACCTGCGCTGCCGACCAGCAGAACATGTTAATGCCAGCGTACAGGAACGTGAGAAGGCACAGCACTATGGTGGTGCCCACCCTGCTCAACTCCTTCTCTATGTTCTCAGGAAACGGAGACTTGCTGAGCCAGAAGAGAATCCATGGGTAGAAGAAGAAACCCAAGAAATTCAGCAGCACGATGAGGAAAACCCAGATGCGAAGGACGGAGCCGAAGAGCACCAGCACCGTGACGCGCGTGGCGATCTCGAAGCTCCTCCACATGAATATGCAGAGGTAGGCAGCAGGCTTCACACGCACCTCGTAGTCGTCGTACTTGATCTTAATAGCCAGGATGTTGCAGCGCAGGGCGCCGTAAACAATCGACAGCAGAGAGAGCACCATGAAAATACCTACAAAGAGGAAAGACAGATCAGGACCTTCAGCTTAGCAGCAGACATTGCATCAGGGGAGAGCAGCACAGTCATCATCACTGCACTCCTGGGATTCCCAGCAGGGGTAATGCCACCACAGCCATTCCCAAGCTATACTTGTGTGAAGGAAATCAACTCTACCCCAGTTAAAGCCAGCACATTACTCTAATCCTACCTCATATTTTGGTTCCCCTTTGATACCTATTCAAGTAGCTGGCAAGAAAAAGAAGGCACTTAGCAGTCAGAAGTGTCTCTCTCTCTCTTCCCCCTGCCAAGGGCTGTTCATACGCAGGCTGTCCCTGGTAATTTCACAGCTCAGTCAGAGTATCCAACCTGCTCCCAAATTCCTACAGTACTCCACAAGGGGTGCTACTCCCTTTCCATACAGATGAGAACTGCAAAATAGTAGCTGAAATTTTGCAGTAACTTGGACATGCAGATAACTTGTGCTTGTGAAGTTCTGCATCAAAGCAAATCACAAAAAAGTGATACAGATCAAAATTGAAAGCTGAAGGAATTTAAGCCCAGCACTGCCTGCATCATTGCTGACTATGTAGGGAGATAATTACTCATCTGCCTGCACTGTGTTTTCCTATACATCACTTTTCTTCATAATACACCCATACATTCATCTGTACCATGCATTTTAAAAAAACACTCTTATTAAAAATGTCTTTAAATTCAGATCAATTTTCTGTACCTCCCACCTACACAGAATTCCTGAAAGGAAGGTTTCACATTTAAATTCTGCAGAAAGTGAAGGCAGAGACCAGATGTTACTTGGCACTGCAGGAGGGTATCCTATCTTGGCATATTAAGGTACAAATGTACATGAATTCTGGACACAGAGAAAAAACAAAGAGATAACTGCCCACAGGTTTTTTAGTATTTGCATACACAACTATATAAATATTTATTTACAATTTTTACCAATATGCTGAATAGCTGATATTATATCTGATAAAATAATCAGAGTTGGGAATTTAATTATGTCAATTACATTTGCAATGGTTAGCAACCAGTGTTTTCTGCAGCCTCAATTAGTTTGTGCACTAATATCCTACAAATAAATTGGATTCCCTGTTTTTCTATAGCTATATGGCCAAAATTATCAGGTTTTGGGCTTTTTTCCTAATTATAAATCACTGATTTCTAAGCAATCTTTTGGAAAAAAGAAGTGTATTTTAAGTTCTCTAACAACTTTCTAAGACAATTTTCTCTATCATTTCAGCTAATCTCTTTGCCTTTATGATCCATAAACACCTCTGAATTACTCTGGAAAATAATTAAGTCATTATATCTAATTTTCCAAGGCACTCAGGGAGGTGAAAAGCATTTATCCTTTTGTATGGTAATTTTGTATATGCCAATTTGGTGGTGCATATATTCTCTGAAATTGTTTATGTTGAAGTTGTTAGTAGGTAGTCAGTAGCTTTTAAACAACTTTCTTACAGCACTGAATAATGTCTCAAATAATGACTTAAAGTAAGCATGTGGCAATAAATCTGTGAGCAAAAAGGTACATAGAGCTGGGCATTTTAAATGCTGTGTCTTGAAAAACATCAGCTGAAAGCAGAAGAGTAGGTGAGTTCAGTCAAGAATATAGCTTGATGTCCTATGGCTTTTTACAAAATCTTTCCTGTAGTTTCAAGCTGTGAAAGAACATAAATTCCAGCAGCTAATGAAGCAAAAGAATATTCTCAGAGTTAAAGGGACATGAAGACACACTCACCAGGGACTGAGTGCTGCTGTGTTGGAACTCTGCTTGCTTTCTGCTTTGACAAGCTGAAACATTGATCTTATTCCCCAATTTCACTTCAGGGAATCTATATTAATATCAAACCTATCTTGTAAACTCAAGCTTTCAAAAGAGGCATTTCTCCATTGATAGAAAAAAGGTCAGGCTGACTCTGGTTTAATACATTAGTCCAGCCCTACTCCTTTCCTAAAAGCCCATTATTGTCACCAAACTTTCAGTTCAAACATAATTTTTAACTCTGGAAGAAAGATGGTTTGAAGCAACCACAAAAGGAAGTCTGAGAGAGTGACACTGTTGCTTTTACTCTACTGGAGGAGGCAAAGAAATGTAAATTCAAAAGGCAAAGTATCTTCCCCTGGAGCAGTTCCAAATCCTCTAACAGTCCCTATTAAGGTGGCATTTCTCTTCTTTCTTCCTCCTCCCCAAAGGCTGTTTTTTTCTTACAAATCAGAGGTGGACACTGTCATCCAGAGAGGCACTGATTTACTTTGTTGTGTTTTGTTATTACATCTGAAGTCCTTTCAAGACCTGGTCCTTCCCACTTCAGAAACTGCTAAGACAGTGGATTCTGCTCTAGATGAGCTACATCACAAGTACTACTGAAATCTATTATAGATAATATAGTTATATATACAAAACAGAACTAGGAGTCAGATTAGGCTAATACGTGTGGATTTCCAGTATTGTATTACATCCAACATTTTTACACTTTTCATGATAAACAGTCACCAATGTTTTATGTTGCTCATCACTAACCCAAGAGCTGGTCCTGCTTTTGCAGCTCTCTGGTTGTCTTGGTCTTACATTATTGGCAGACTGTGAAATGACAGCTTTGAAAAATGCCAGACATTGGCAAGACCCAAATAATCCAAAAGAAAACATAGATAAATTAATGAATGCCATGAAATACACAAGAAATATGCAGCATGGCTCTGGCTGACAAAGGGCTAAGCAAGGATTCATGCTCTTTTCAGAAGTGTTCAAGCCAGCACTGGAAGCAATAAGGAGTTCCAAGATTAGAAAGGGATAAGCCATGGCCCCAACATGATGATAAACAGCTTCAGATTCTCAGATGATACCAACCTCATTACCCCTGAACAAGCAGGATTTACAGAGAATGACAGAGTATATAGGAATCCAGAAAAATAACAGACTGATGAGGAGACAAGACAAAACATGTGGAAATCAAAATACAAGACAGTGATAATTAAAATATGCAAATTGAAGAGAGCCTGAAGTTTGGAGGGTTCACATTTCAAAGAATAGGGAAGCTGAAGACATCTGAAGTGTGGAATAAGAACTAGGCTGGCTGGATAAAAAGACTGCAGAAAATTTCAGTATATCAGGAGCTATGATACAGACAACAAGAATATGGTTAGGACTCTCGTTTTTCTGATGAATGAGTTCTAAGAGACAATGACACCTTTCCTAACACTTTTTTTTATTTTTCATTTCTGTATTTTAGAATTACATCTGTATGGAGATGCTTCTGGGAAGCATGAAATAACTGCTGCTTTTACAAGTGGTTTCACCAAACTCTCTGGTGAGCCAGCTCTGGTCATTTCACCCAAGGAATGTCACTTAGCAGTTTGTGATTACAACTAAGCAGGGACTGAAAAAGCTAGAAGCAACAGAGCATTACAAATGATTGTTAAATATGCAATTCTATGATCATCTGGAACACATGACTTCTCTTTGGAAATCATGACCAGTAAGGTCAAAATCAGTAATAAAAGAAAGACAATAAAAAGGTGACCTTTCTCAAGTAAATGCCAGCTACAGCAAAGTGACTGGAGATTTTGCTAGTTGCACTGTTCAGCAAAGATTCAATCACGTTGTCCTGATCCCACATCACAAATGCCATGGTTATTTGAATGACCTACTTTAGAAATGAAGAACTCAGGAACTGAAAGGAGTAATGTCTTCCAAGAAACTACTGCTATGATATGCTGGTTTTGGCTGGGGGAGTTATTTTTTTTTCCAGTAGCTGATACAGTGGTGAGTTTGGACTGAGTATGAGAAGAATGTTGAAAACACACTCTTTTAGTTGTTGTTCAGTAGTGCTTTAATTCAAGGACTTTTCAGTTTCCCATGCTCTGCCAGTGAAGAGGTACACAAGAAGCTGTGAAGAAGCACAGCCAGAACAGATGATCCAAACTATCCAGAGGGATATTCCATACCACTGGTATCACACAGTGTATGAACGGGGGGAGGTTGTCTGGGAGGGGCCGATTGGTGCTGGGGGATGTTTTGTGCATCACTTGTCTTTCTTGGGCTTTATCCTTCTCCCTCTCTCCTCCTCTGCCCCTCTCACCCTTCTCTATCCCCTTCATTACTACTACTACTATTATTACTACATTTTACTTTATTTCAGTTATTAACTTGTCACCTTAACCTCAGCCTCCCTAGCTGTAAAGCTGGTAAAGATCTTCTCAGGGTCTTAGAGATACAACAAGAGCTATTTAGAGTTTCAGTGGAAATGCACCTTTAAGTCCACACAGGTGCCAAAGTCCTTTCTTACACTGAAAAGCTGTTTGCCCCATGACCAGCTAGAGATGGTTCCCCATTTATCACTGAGCCAGCAAACCAAGAGCACATCATGGAAGCAAAATGCAGAGTCCCACAGTAAGATGTGTCCTGGTAAGTCCATGTTGTGCAGCGCTGCTTGGTGAAGGCTTAACAGCTTGGGTCCAGAGATGAGATAGCCACAGCAGCATGGCAGCTTTCTGAGTCCTGCCTTTTGATTCCAGAATCAGTCTGGCACAAGTAAAGACAGTTCATGTCCTCAGTTTGTATTTAAAATTGCATCCTGAAAGTACACTTTTCCTAAGGCAGCATGACGAAACACGCTCTGCAGTGTACCCCAAGGAATTTTCCAGAAAGTTTTGCTCAAAAACCAAAATGGAACGGATGTAAATTTTTTCTTCTTCACAAAGACAGCTCAGTCCCTCCAGCTGCCTCCTCTCATACCACAATGGTGACTTTATCAAATCAGTGTTTTTATAGCAACCCAAGTGTGCTACAGAAGGTGTCATAGTCTAAAACATGACAATATAAACTTGAAATCAACACCACCATCAAAAGCTATCAGGGCGATGAAACCCATTGCTGAATGCTTCGTTGTTGCAGTGTGTTTTAAAACGTGAGATTTCATTCCGGTAAATGTTTTTTTTTCCCTGGGTCCCCCCACCACCAGGTTTGAGTCAGTCCTCCCTTTTCTCCAGACCCCCAGAACCTTTTACATTCCCTCCCCCAGAGACATGTCCATCAAAGAAAGAGGTTTTCCCTCGGGGGAAATCCAGAGGAAGGTGTCGAATGATAGGAGAAAAACGAAGGAAGTAAATCTCCCCTAGAAGAACACTGGCTCACCTGAATGTCCCTCTACCTGAATTGTCTCCTCCCTGCCCTCTCGTTTGTGAGTTCCTTGCCCATTGCTCCCGTTCCTCCCACGGATAAATGGGACAGCAGACACCATGATCAGGGTCTGTGGCGGCTGTTTGACTGGTTCGAAGCCCATGCTGGGGTTCAAATAAACTTTGGACTAAGGAAACCCTCAGCAGTCTGGCTCCTGCTCTTTCGTCTGGTCCAGTTTCTCGGCCAGTAAACACCAGGGAAAGTGGTCTCCTTTTCCTGGGTCCCTGAGGGTCTCCATCTACTGTCTCCGTCCTCGGTCTGGAAAATTTGGGACTTGAACCAACACGTGGTCCAGGTGTAGCTGATCTCAGCCACTGAGACAAGAGAGGGATCTCTGCAGCCACTGTCTCTGGGCATCAGCTCACTCAGCTGCCGTCCTGTAGAGGTCCCATTCCATGGTGCGGACTAACAACCCCACATTTGGTTCTTGTACAGGGCAGCTATGACTGACTGCCCTCCCACCCAAACCCCAAAAAGGTCATAACAACAGCTCTACCTACTTCTGGCAACCGTGACCTCCTGCTGCAGGACACAGATGTAGAGCTGGAGCGTGAGCTGGGGCGCGGAGCCGAGGAACGCCTGGATCACAGAGGCCCTGCTGAAGGCAGACCTGTGTGTGAACAGCTTGCCTTCAGCCTGTCCCACTTCCTTCTCAATCTCTTCTGAGTACCCATCCTTGGGGATCTGCCTCTTCTTTGTGATGCTGACATAGGGCTCTTCAAATCTGTTAGCACGGAAGTAAATGTAAAGGGCCTCCACACACCTACGAGCAAACAAGTAGAATAACAGGGAAAAACAAAAGAATGAAAGGTCTCCCCACGTCCTGGGATTTTAAGCAATCACATACCAAGTCCTAAGCCATTTTTTCATAGAGCAAAGCCTGTAGTTTTTTTCCTCCTGGTAAACTTGGCATATGACAGATTTCACTCTTTAAAATATGAACTACATCTCACTAGAGGACAAGAACCCAGCAGTGCCCTTTGGGCTGCTTGTAGTACTCAGACTTGGGAGGAGGTCTGATTGTTTTCTGAGCTGCCCTTGCTCTATGGTGTCCCAATAAAGTCCTTAACTGTTCATCTACTACAAGGATGCCAAACTCAGGACTCAAACTGGAACTGTGTTTCTTCAGATTCTCATGTTTTTTTCCCTCTAGTTATCTATATCTCTGTGACATGCTAATGGGACATGGCAATAAAATCACTTTTTATACCCTTGCCTTAAAACATCTGAGGAGAGAAACTCAGGATTTGAGCAGGTGCACACACCTCAAAACTTTACCAAGCAACTGTTCAAAACACCAGTTACATGCCAGAGCAGTGAAAAGGAGCAGTTTTGAGCCTCACAACCCTTGAAAGCAACATTTTTTTTAAACAAGACACAAGAATAGGAGCTTTAGTTCTTAAGTGCGCTTACATTTATTGTACTGTTATAGAAATAGTAAATATAATCTCACAAAAGAAGATTCTAAGTAAGAAGATGCAGCGTTTCCTGTTGCTGCAGCTCTTCATACTTTAAACACAGTGGGAGCCAGACCCTCGTGTTTATACAGGTCTATCTTACTGCTGACTGACTTCCAAGGAACAAACTGGTGCCAGCACATACACTTCTCCTCATAAATTGCATATTGTTACACTATCTGCTGCCTTTACCCACGCACAGAGACCAATCCATACATTTGGAAGGGAAGAGAAAAAGTTGTCTCCAGAAAATGCTGTAGCAACAAGGACAATCTGGCTGCTGCCATATTAAAGAAGATAACAGCTCTAGAGGGATATCTGCAAGGAAAGAACAGCTCCTGCAACTTCCTTCCAATGACTGTTTTCAATTGGCTAAAATGTTATGAAAACTCTTCTAAGAGAATGACTTGGGTATGAAGGTGTCAGGGGCAGGCTTGGGCATCAAGCAGGACCCAAAACACCCAGGGAAATATTCAGCCTTGTCTGGGAAGCAATAACAAGCAAGGAACAACACAGGAACAGGTGAAATCACAAGATGAGGGGGAAAGAAGAAAGAAAAAAATTACTTCTCTTTGTTTTAATAAACTTTACCTAATTTTTTTCTCTGACTGGACCACTAGCAAGTTTCAACCGCTGTAGATGAAGAGCAGTTTTGGGATTGTGTAGTATATTCCTGATTCACTAAGCTTCAGCTATCATTCTGACTAAAGCTATTCAACCTTCCTGCTGCTCTGGATGCTCCATTCACAGAGGTGACTTTCTGTCTTCCCCTCATTAATCTTTTCTCTCTTTGTCAATCCTGTTCCACATGGAAGAATCCATACAGCCAAAAATAAAGTGTGAAAAATTAATAAAGAACTGTGGCTTTATGAAGCCTGCATAGATACTGAAACCAACAGATTGATTTTATTCCAAAAAGAAAGATCCCAGACCATTTTTGTCTCATTTAGTATTCACAGACATGCATTCACCCTGAGCTGAGGGCAAGTCTGAGTATATTATGGAAAACTGGATCTCAGCATCAGGCTCTGAACTCTTGCTGTGTGTGATTAGAAGCAGATATGGTCTAGGGACCTGTCTAAAAAATATCTAGTGATCCCATTAAAGAGATCAGATTTATGAGACTACTGACAATAGCAAACATTATAATCAACTAAACACTGAGCTTTGGAGCAAGCAAATTTTTATTTATTAGCTGGGTATTAAGTAGCAGTATATTGTTTGTGATGGGGATTTTTTGTTCATACAGAAAAGCAAACATAATGTGATAGGGTCTGTTGAGCAAACCTTAGAGCCAAATGGGGCTTTTATCACTATAACAGAGTAATAAAAAATGCTATATGCAAGCATTCAGATTACATTGATATTGATGCCCATTTTCTTCCAGGCCCTGCAAGAGTGTTTCTGGAAGTCAAGCCTTCTGGGAAAAATAATAAATGCACTCAGGATTCCAGCTGGTGCCACTGCCCAAGCAACTGCTTCAAACAGGAGCAGACTGGCAGCTGACACACAAGAAAGAACAAGCACCAATCTAAAAGTTTAAGGAATAGAGTGTGAGAGGGGCACGGACATTTGAACAACCATCCAGGTGAGAAGGGCCCAGAATTGTGATGAAGAATCAATGCAGATCATGAGCTGTGTCAGACTGTGACTTTGCCTGTGACGTATGTGCTGAGGGGTTGGGGCATCTTGGCTTTAAATGAACTACCTGGCTTGATCTTTTTTAGCATGAAACACAACTAAGGGACAGTGCAAGGAGGGGATTGCTTTGGGGCAGCTTTCCCCCACAGTTACAAGCTCCTGCAGCAAGGTGAATTCCACAGAAGACCTCATTGCTGCTCTGCTCCAGAGGGACAGGAGTGAGAGATCTCAGCTTCTGCACAATCCATCTCCTGCAATGATGTTTAGGGCCCCTCAAGAGCTCTTCACATGGTATCAAGAGCAGAAGGCAAGCAGCTGACTTGCATGTAAGCAGTCTCCTCTGCATGTAAGGCACTGACAACCACAGCACAGGCTCTGAAGGAACTGAAATTGCTCTGAGAAAAAAAAAGTCATATCTACTTTCTACAGGGAAAATTAAGAGGTAAGAAATGGATGGTGCTGCTTTCTCTGCTGCTGCCATGTCTTGGCAGGAAGAAGAGCCATACTTTTTCAGGGATCCTGATGGTGCCCACAAAGAGTGATTCAGCCCCAACATATTTGTCTTCTACACAGTAAGTAGGAGGAATAATCCTACCCTTATATGCTTGCTGAGAGTGAGCACCTCATTTCCTCTTTTAATCATGGATGTGTGGGATTGGAACACAGGCAAAATAATGGTGGTGTGAAGAGGGAGAAGGCAATGAAAATGGAGAAGTTTCCACACCCAGCCAGCACTCCAAGAACAAACAGCTATTTGAGACCTATCTACACACACCCTCTGCAAATGTATGAGCAGATTTCTCTAATAATTACATTTTACTAATCCTTCTCTTCCTAGAAGCGTGCAAAAGACTTATCAGTCCTGCAGATTTACTTATCTGCATCAGGCAAAGATCTGTTCCTCACTCATTGCTCTATCTTTTACCCACACTGACTTTCTGTTCATCTCACCATGGACATCTAACACATCTGCTCAAGAATACAGGAAAGAAAACAGCCTGAAGAGAGTGTAGACATATTCTTTCCATCTGGAAAATAGGGAGGCACATCAACAGTTGTAAAGTTTAGAGCTAGCAGGATGTCCTACAGTGAGGTCTGCCGATAAAGTCCTACAAGGAAGTGAAGTTTTCAGACCTGTTCTATTTTGAGCTATTAAGCAGGTCACCAGCAAAGAGAGACTACCCATGAGAGACAAGGCTTCTGCACAATGTCACTGAAGCAGTATCTGCAGCATTAGAGCTTATTAGATTTCCAGCTGCAGAATTAGATGCTCAAAACATGAATAGATATTAAAAATTTGGTGTGTTTTTTTGGGCTGGGGGTTTTGGTTTTTTTGGTTTTTGTTTTGTTTTGGTTTGGTTTGGTTTTGTTTTTGTTTTGTTTTTGTTTTGTTTTGTTTCTGTTTTTACTTCCTACAGCTTACAGATTCAAACTTTGGCCATAAAAGCAGATACTCTGGCAGTTTGATCCACGCTTCCTCCTTCATCTGCTGTGCTGCTGTCCGCATAGCACACAGAAACATGTAATTGTTCCTCCTTATGCCTTGAGAAACAAAGCCTGATCCCATTAAAAAAAAAAGTCTATTGTTTGCATCGTTGTCCTACTATGACCTGAGGAAAACAGTAATTAGTGTTCTATATAGGGGACCTGTGATATTTACTTGAGGTTTTTTTGCCAGAGTTCATCCTTCTGCTGACCCAGCCCTCCCCTGATTGCAGAGCAGGTTAGGCTCACACTCCACTAACAGAGCACCGAAGAGCAGAGTTCCAAAGACACCTGCAGTCACTCAGAGTTCCCTCTCCATGAAGCTGGTACCAGAAGGAAGCACTGCCAGGTTCACACCAGTTGGTTTTGATGAGGCCACTTCAGTACAGTCTTCAGTAAATCAGGGGGAGGGAACGCCTGCATCCAGCAGACTCATGGCCCCAACACCACCAACATCCCCAGGGTGTGACTGTAAATCCCAACTGGCCAAGTCAGTTTGTTGGAAATCTGCACTTCAGCTCTTGATCTTTTTATTACTTGAAGAATTGAAAAGGGCAATAAAGTTAACAGGGAGTTCTCTGGTGCCTGTCATGAAGGGTAAGGACAAAAGGAGGCTCAGAGGGAACATTATCACTCTCTACAGCTCCTCAGGAGGCTGCAATGAGGTGGGGATCAGTCTCTTCTCCCAAGATAACAAAAGGCAGGACAAGAAGATACAGCCTAAAGTTGATCCAGGGCAGGTTCAGGTGGATATTAGTAAAGATTTTTTCACTGAAAGGGCAGTTAGGCTTTGGAACAAGCTGCCCAGGGAAGTGGTGTAATCTCCATGCCTGGAAATAATCAAAAGGCAGGTGGATGTGGCACTCATGGACATGGTTTAGTGCTGAATACTGTGGTGCTGGGTTATCAGTTGAACTCAGTGATCTCAGGGGTCTTTTCCAACCTAAACAATTCCTTGATTCTCTGAGGGTTTAGTTACACTTTGAAGAAATCCTTAAGTGTAGAGCAGTGCACCAGCAAAGCTACATCCAGTAATTATGTATTGGAATTGTAGCAGCACTTAAAATCTCAGGATGACCTTGATGCTACAAGTGCCATCCAAATGAAGGGAACAAAGAGACAAGCCCTAGCACAGGAGCAGCCTGAGCCAAGCAGTTCATCATGACCTTCCCTAAAGACAAAAGTTATAAACCTCTCACTGACACTGGTTACTGTTTTAAGTAATTTTTTTCTGTTATAATTTACTTAATGTGGTAAAAGAATTTCCTTTTACAAAAAAAACAAAACCAAAACCAAAACCAAAACCAAACCAAACCAAACCAAACCAAAACAAAACAAAACAAAAAACCAAAAAAAACCAACACCCCCCAAAAAAACCCAACAAACCAAACCAAAACCAAAACCCAAACCCAAACCTACCCAAATACCCAAATACATCTTCTAAACATCCAGACAAATCAGTGCACTCCTAAGGAGTGGCACAGACCTGAAATGCTGCAGGAATCCCCCATGATGCCCAGAAACCTGCAGTCACCTTGCTCCAGCCAAGTTTCTGCAGAGCCTCTGGCATGCCTGCATCCAAAGGATCACAGCCAGGCCACTAAGGGAGATGGGAATTTTGCTCTACAAATTGCTCTGAATTTATAGAGAAACTCCTAGGGAGTGGGAGAAGAAATTAAAAAAGGGTGCATTAACAGTACACCAAAAGTCCTCTCCAGGAGGAGGGATGCTACCTAATTTTAGTCCTTCCAGTGGCAGCAGCAGGACAGCGAGTGCCTCCCGAACAGGTGGAGTGTGGGTGTTTGGGGAAGGTGGTGGCATGCAAGAAGGTTCTATGACAGAAAGTGCTTTTTTCCTATCACTCAGATGATTCAAAATAGGCTGAATCATTTGGCTTGCAAGGCTAAATACCCTCCTTCCCTGCCAAGATATTTCCAAACCATTCCCCAAAATTTAAAGGGTTTTTTGAAGGAAAAAAGGAAGGGGAAAAAATTCTAGATGTTAGCATGATGAAGAAAAACTCACACAACACACATGGGCTGATGGTAAAGCAGTGTACTGATATCCAAGTACTTAAATCTGAACAGAGAAATGCTGACTATTCTGACTATTCTGTATCACACCAAACCAGAGATATTTAAAAAGTTGGTGTTAAGTTTTTTCAAAGCCAGCCAAAGCTGCCAGCCCTCTGCTGCAGCAATTCATCACACACAGCCTCAGGGTTCTTAAATGCTTCATTCCCATGCCACAGCAGACAGAGCCTGGGGAGGCTTCACTGTCTGTGTCCTATCTGACCCAGCTCTCCCTCAGCAGCCCTGGGCTGTGCCAGTGAGGAACAAGAGTCCAGGCAGGGAGGATGAAGCCAGGCTCCACGAGGGAAGCAGATGACTGAGAGCAGCAGGATTCTCTGGAGCCAAAGAAGCAGAGATTTGCCTAAAAGGATGGAGTAAAATGCCTCCAAGGACAATGGTCCTTTTCAGATTACAAAAAGTTAAAGCCACAGTGCAGTGATGATACAACCAAGAGATCCTTTTCCTTCCAGCTATCACCTGAGCCTTGTGTGCATGCCAGTCCACAGAGGGTAGAAAACCTCCTGTGCAATGCAGGGAAAGGGAAGGTATTTTGTGTGCTGAAAACACAACAATATTTACAGTGCAGAGCTATATCTGACAGGAAGCAATCAGTTTCCTCTTCTGACAGATACAGCAATCTTTAGCTGCAGGAAGGCAAGGAAGGAAAAAAAACCCCAAACCTTTTACTGCCTCAGATCACTCTGCCTTCCAGACTTCTGTGCTGTATTCTACAAACAGACACATTTCCCTAAAAGCAGTAAGAGGTTGTTTTGTGTTAAACTTTTCATTTGTAGAGTTCTTCCAGCCTTTAGCAGAAAATAAGTTTTTCAGGTAGCAGGGATGTACTACCCTGTTTAATTAGTAATTATAATTCCAGTTATCCTTGGTTTAGAGAGAGGTCAACATAAATCACTTTGTCGTGACTAAATGATGCCATGGGGACTGTGGCACAAGTATGCTGCAGCACATCCAGAACATCTCCAAACCTCCTGGAAACACTAAATTTGTAAATCTTTGAGAAAGGAAGAAGTGCAGAGTCTGCAACACACCAGAGGAGAGGAAAGGGTTTCCATATGCTCACTAGTTTTACAGCAGTGATTGCAGCTGCGAGAGAGCAGGAACTGCGTTCTGCACAAGATAAGGTTTGTGTTGTAAACAGAAAACTTGGTGGTGAGAAAGAAACAGAAAGTCAAGCTTGGTGCTTGAGGTCAAAATATAAATCTGTTCCTTTCATATAACTAAAAAGAAAATCTTTCTATTTCTTCTTGTTGCTCAAATCCTTCATTTGCTTCTTCACATATTCTCGCTTGACATTATTCTCTCCTTGTCTGACCTCAAGAAATTGATTTAGAATAATAAAAGTCATGTACTTAATTTTTAGTTTCTTTCTCTTTGGGTAAATAAATAAGAGAGGTCTTATTTTCCAAAAACGTGGAATTTGTTCTTAGCTTTTAGAAAATCAGAATTCTTTAAGAACTATTAAGCCATAACTTAAACATCTTTAAATTATTAACAAAGAAAACAAAAAAAAAATCCTTGCATAGTTATAGAAGTCAATGTTTTTGAAGTGCAAGATATTTTGTAACATCCAAACTGTTCACCTTTCTTTTACACACTATGCAGGAATTTCAAAAAGTTAGTGATACTTCTAGCCTCTGCTACAGACACACTGCATTTAATTCTCTCTCTTTTTAAATAAAAGATTTGAATATAAATTTTAAATTAATTTTAAAATAATTTAAAATTCCTGCCTCCAGGAAACATTTTGTCTTACAGTTGCACACTGCTGTAACTTTTCATCTAAATATTTTGATTTTTTTTTTTTTTTTCCCTAAGGGTATTTTCAGTGAGACATTGAACAGAAAAAAATCTCCAAAGCAATTTGGGTCAGGAGGCTCACGTTTGGAAAGAAGAGGCAGATTAGAGACGCACGGATGGGATGGGTGCGATCGTTGTTCTGAACTCGCAGCCGAGTGCAGAATCTCCCGTTCTGTCTTGGAAGTGATCTGAGAGCAAAGCGCTGCGGGTGAGGCAGCAGCGAACAGACCCAACCATCCGCAAGGAGCCCCAGGGATGGAAACCCAGCGCCGAGCGGGGCGCGGAGCGGCTGTGGCGGCCCCCGCGGCCCGGCAGGGCTGAGCCCCTTTCCCCAGGGTCACCCCCATTCCCGAAGGACGCCGCTCCTCCCGCAGCCGCGGCTCC
>VXBR01011197.1:304726-342395 GCA_013400215.1 Cisticola juncidis | reverse complement strand
AAAAAAAAAGGCTGAAAGGTTATTAAATAAATAAAAAAAATTAATAAATAATAAATAAATAAACCTCCACAACAAAACCAAGCAAACAAAAAGCAGAAAAGGAGTTGTGAGTGCGGGGGAGCCTCGCCTGATGCACCCAGCTCAGACCCCCTGATCAGGGCAGTGTGGCAGTGTCAGAGGTGCCCTTTTAGCACTTTGCCAAGTGGCTCTCCTCTTGCTTGCCAGACTTTTCCCTTCAAGGGTTCTTTGGGCCACAGAACCCTAAGCCATGACAGCAGCTGTTGACTGACCTGCAGCATTTGCCTCTGTCCCTGGGCCCTTCCCCCTCACCAGCAGGATCCTTCCTCCCTCGCCACCTAAATTCTGGAGTCCTGGAGATAAGTACAGTCACCCCAGTAGCATCACCAATGTCTGCATGGATGAGCAGCACAAGGTGACAGCCTGAGGAAAAGACAAGCTTTGTAACCCATGAAATCCTGAACCTGAGCACCTGGCAAGAAACAAAACTGAGGTGCCAGGTTGGCAGATGGTGCCTCTGTCTGGCACAGGAGTCTTCAGTCATCACTTCTCCTCTCGGTACAGGTGCCTGGTTCATGCTCAGCTGGCTCTGGGGATAGATCTTCTTTCTCCTTGCCTGTTCCCAGGTAATTGCTGATCTGCATGTAGGGGTTAGCTACAGACCTGGGACCTCCAGGAGCACAGAGGAGGCAAGATAAGGAGTCCGAGATATTATTAATGAGCTAACACTACTGGCTACTTCTGCTTATCCGCTGCTGTTCTTTAATGCAATTTAGGGTGTCACAATTTGTACAAAAAATGACAATAAACACTTGGCCATTTCTTTAACTACTGCACTGGCAAATCTTGAGTCCCATTGCTCAGCTCAAATTGAGGTCACCTCACAATGACAAAGATGAAAACCTTTTTGTGGGCAGGCCTAGGTGAATGTAATGCTTGTGTCCTTCATTGGGAATGGAGGGGTATTTCTGGAAAGGGAAGAGGCCATAAAAACTGAGATTTAAGCATATTTACAATAAATATCTGGATTGGGAAACTTTGATCTACAGGCCAAATACAACCTGTCTTGTTTTGTGGGAAACTCCCATGAGGTGTTTTACCTAAGCACTGCCTGCAGCCTGGATGGTTTATCTCATTCTAAAATGATTTATTTTACTTTTGATAACCACTGAAAAGCTTTTGGAACACTGAGGCATGACTATTCTGGACAAAAGAGTTGCCAGCACTATAAAAGATAAGTACAGAAATAAACAATCCAGTGCAAGATCATACTGTTCAAGGTTGGACTTTTATTTAAGGCAAAATATAATCACAGCTTTAATATTCATAATATGGATATACACAGTTTGTTCTGCCACTATGAAGCTTAGTATTATCACTGCTTTTAAAAAGCTATAAAATCTAGTTTCTATCATAATCTACAATACAAAACTAATACAATAAACACATTCTGAAAGATCACAGTGTTTAAAATATTAGAAAAGCAGGGGTCCTGCTTTCAAACAATAAGGTGCATCTCTAAAGAATCAAATCAACCTTGATTCTACAGGCCTGTTACCACATCATGGCTGTGAATGGCTGTAACACTGAGAAACCAATCTAGGGTGTGGCACGTACTCAAGGAATGAACATCACACACACTGGAATATACTGAATAATCAAATGGCACCAACACAAACTAGGCATGAAATAATGCCATTTAAGTTCCCTGTACTTTTTATTTGTATTGGTATTCATGTATATTGCAGAGATATTGAGATAAAATGTGTATAAATTGCTATCAAATAGGGCCCTGCATATGCAAACACCTGTGCTTTCCTCATACTATGCAAGCCTTACTATTCCACGGGACTCATGTGTAAAGGAAAGTTTGTAGGCCTGGGGTCTGGAATGACAGTTTTACCCATTTCCCACATGTGGAAGGAGCTACCTTACATGCCTGGAACCAAGTGGAATTCACCACTGACATCAGCAGTTGGCCTATCAGGCCCTTAAAATGAGGACAGGAGGCCAATTCAGTGGGAAAACCAGACCATTGTTAAAGCAAATACTTCTCTCTTGTGTGGTCATGGTAATGAAGACAGAAGTAGAGTTAAATTTCTGGTCAGACAGCCTTTTTCTTCCAAATGGACGTAAAAATATATGTTGGACTAGAATCTGTTTTCTATTCCCTACAGGATACAATTGACTTAAGGACTCCTACATAGTCATACAATGTTGTTGCTTAATATCATTATACTGTAAAATCTCTTGTATTGAAATATCATTATACCACTGGGCAAAATGGGGTTTTAATCGATTTTTTTTCCAATCTAGTTGGTATTGCTGTTCTGACCTAAATGCCTCCATCTTCTCTTTGAGTCATGCAATGAACAAAGTCAAGGGACTCCATTCTAAGTAAATAAATATGACCTTATGTATTTTCAAGCAGATTGTTATTTATAAATCATTATTTTTTGAGAGCATGATGTAGAATTTCGAATATATGGGCTGTAGGACCAACAGTCAACAATTAATCAAGTTTAATAATTCCCAGGCAGATTGAAAAGTTGGTGCTATTGGCTTCTTGGATGTATTTTTTTAAACTACCTCATCATGGATAGTGCATATCACTTCTGTTCCATTAAAAGATAGGAGCAGGCAGGAGGTTCAGCTACAGGCAACTCCTTCACAGGGAGATGTTTTTTCACATTTGATGACTTTGCTATAATGGCAATGGAGTGCTGTTCAAGGCAGCTGAAACCTGCACAGTGCTTGCTGTACCACTACCTGTGCCATGAAACACTGGGCTATTCCCTTGGAAAATGCCTATTTACATCCCTAAATTGCTGTATTGTTCTGTGGGCCCTGAGCAATTTTGGCTTATGGCTTTGAAGTATGTTGTTCCCTTCATAGTGGGATTTTTGGTCATTTTCTTATTTCTTTTCAATTTAGCTTTCTGCTGCTATTACTTAGTCTGACATATTTATATAAACTGAAATATCTTCTCAGAGCAGTTCAGGCTGTGCTGCCAGCCAGCAATTGTTAATTCTTCAGAGTAAGATTACTCTTTGGAAATCTATAGGGCAATTTTAGTCCTGATATACTAATCTTCCTACAGATTAGAATATGCACTCATGCCAGTGAATATTCAAGGCATGTAGAAGATTACTGCACCTGAGATTTACTTGGCAGACCTCAGAGATCCAAAGAACAAGGATATATTCCCAAAATGCATGCATACACTTAAATAGGTCACTGTTGGCATAAAACATGCAATATGTTGGCTGATGCTGCAACTGTATATGCAGAAAACTATGTGAGTACAAAAGCTTGATTGCTTATCAAAGTTTCCATTTGCACATATTGCCCCTCTGCATTTCTGAATACAGCAGATACCTACAGCTTGGTTTTTTCCACAGTATTAAAAAACCCATCAGTATTCTTGTCATATTCTTTCCATGTTCATATATAATCAGCATTAGAACATCAAAGTGGCATTACTTAATTTGACAGAGTAGCAATAAAGGTGATCCCTTTACTTGCATTCCCTTATGTATATTTCCCAGAACTACTTAAAAGTGTATTTTGGAATGCTTATTTGGTTTTGATTGTCCTAACAGAACTGAAACACTGGAGAAGTGACCATGCTCCCTAGAAAGTATCTGTTTTATTCAATGAAGTAAAACACCAGTGACAGTTGTTTTACAGGATAATGATTTTTCCTTAGCAGGAGGGAAATGGCACAGCCAGTGAGAAGAGACCATCTGGGAGCATAATTCAATGCAATGCAAGTTGCATTTAGTAGAACACCCTACTTAAGCAAAAATCAATCAATCTTATTTTCAAGAACAAAGGACCTGGTCTGCTTCTTCAGCCTCCTCAAGTTATTCATAAGTTGGGAAACAAAGGCAGGGAAGCTGAAGGCAACAATGATGCAAACAAAGCAGATGTTGAAAGCAGTGGCACAAAATGAACACATTATTATGATGAAATGTTGTGAGTAGCAGGTAAAAATAAAGATATATTTGCTAGAACTGCACTGTTGATAAAACCTATTGCATCTGGTTCTGTGAATGCTGAAATCAATAAATGTGGACACTACAGATCTAGTTTCCCTCGAAATTATTTCCTGACAGTAATCTATGGATGGCAGGCTAAAAGTCATGATCAGTTTACAGCTCCTTAAACTGACATGTAATCTACAGCTTTACTCACAAACAGCACCACACAAACACAGGTACATCACAAATAAGCACCAATACCCACATAATGCATCCTCTTTGCTTTAACAGCATAGTCAGAAATACTATTATATCACCTAAATTCCTAGTGCCTACACTTTGGAAGCTAAACACAACCAAGAAACTAATATGCAAACATGACGTAGTTACTGTGTTTACACCCTGAAAGAGGCTTCTGGAGTTTCCCACAACACAGTCTTTTGCCACAGCACCAGGGCAGAATCTGTTCAGAAATAAATTTTTCAGTCCATAAGGACCCAACTCAAGAGCAGGAGGAGACAGCATCCCATGGAGAACGTCTAGCAAAGGTTGCAAGATTGATTTCTCAAAGCAGGAAGAAGGGTACACAGAGGACCTTACTTTTTATTACACTGAAAAGTGCTGACAGCTCTACTCAGGTTGCTGTTCTGTCAATATCTTAAAAGCAACAAATAGAGATTGCAAGAGCACATTTGTAACAGCATATATAGTGCAGAGAAGGAATCAGTAAGACAATAAAGAAGGGAAAGATGAAAAAAATCTGCTCATTTAATGAGTGGCATTTTCCAAAGAGCCCTGATGTGTATTTGCACTGTGAATCCATGAGTGCAGCACATCTAGAAGCCACCTTAACCCAGCCAGGTTAGGTAAGAAAAGCCACAAATCTCTGAGAGTGAGCTCAAACTGCCATGTCTGATGAAAGAGATGAACAAATGTGTTCCAAGATTTTTACCAGATGTATCCCATGAGACTGGATGTTTGTGTGCTGCCCTTGCCAGAGTCAGTGCTGAACTCGCATAACCTGCAGTGAAGTTTGGGATCCAAATTTCAAAAACTGGGTGATGCCATGGGTTTTCTCATTATTGAATGGACTAACTCTTACTCAAATAACTGGTTTTTTCCTCCCTCCAAAACCTGTGGCTTCATATACAAAGAATGGTTGTGGGGACGGGAGATCTGTTTTGTGTGTGCTGTTGATCACAACACAGAGATCAGAGTCTCCTCTGAATGTGAATTGGAAGAAATCCTACAAAGAGAGACAACACAGGAACAGCCACTAGAAAACTGACACTGAGCTCAATGTTTATTTCCTGGCATTTGTGAAGAATCACATTTAAAAGAAGTGGATAGGCCAAGTTTTACCTTCCTTTAACTTTTCTTCAAGAAGGTTCCAGTTATGAAATATATGAGCCAAATATGTTACAGGAACCAACTAAATCAAAAATCCTGATGGATTTGGGATCTCCACTACTGACACTTGGCTTTGCTCTAACAGGAGCATTTCCACAGGGCTGGGCAGAGCACTCTCCCATATCCATTGACTTTTTGGTTCAGCCTCATGTGTACACCCTCCCTAGGGAATTCATCCCTCTGTGTGCACACATCTCACTGCTCAGAGTAACCAAGTAAGTGACATTAGTGGCTTTCTTAAAAGATAATTTAACCTTTTAACTTTATGTGTTTTTATAACTGTGTTATTTCCATGATTAAATAATTAATTAGAGTCATACAGTGCAAGACAGAGTAACAGAAATCCTTATCTGCAGTGAGCCAATAATGCAAGCCATCTCATTAAAATAACAGTGGCAAGAGCAGGAAGGGATTATTATATTAAAATGTGGAAGGATTGCAAGACCCAGCTCCAATTTATAGCCTGATCAAAGCCCTCTGAAATAAAATGGGAACTTTAATCCATTAGGCATTAAAAATAAAGAAATGGTAATCTCCTCCAGCTGAGAATGCAGGAAGAGGGACTGCATTGTTTGGCAGTGCATGTATAGCAGCTTTTTCTCTAACCTCAGTTTTTGACATATTGGTTTTCCCTATTTGTCTTTACAGATATTATTCCCATATAAATAAAAATAAATAAATAGTAAATAGGTTTTAAGTGTAGATATTTGTTTTCTATTTTTTTAGTACAAATATATGTTAGTATTTTCTTTAGCTTTCAGTACCATGTCATCATATCTATAATACATAGAAAACAGCATATAACTGCAACTATATGTACTAGTGCAACTACTATTGAGCAACCCATTTATTTCTATCTAAATTGTTTTCTAGCTAAAAATCACTTGGGCATATACATTACTTTGCTAACTAGGAAAAAAAAAGCAATTTTGAGTTGTGTTATCAACTTACAGTTTTTTTCTGAGGATCAGTATGCCATCCCAGGACTGTATTCACTTTATGGGGTTTGTAGTGAAGAATTTGTCAAGGAAAATGGGTTTTCTATTGTCTGAAAATCTTAGGGTACTGCTCAGAAATGCTGCTAAAAGTAATTAATTTTTGAAGGAAGCTTTTGTATCACTGAACAATACTTATCTAGCAATGCTGTACCATGAATAAAGCATCTGCCTGCTGCATCTTTGCTACAGAACTTTTCAATCCAAGTCTTCTCCATGGCTCCACCCATCTTCTATGTGACTGGGAAATACTGAGGAGATGTGACACAGCTACAGTAGATCAGAAAGGAGACCAGCTCCTCCCACTGGCTGAGCTCTAAAAGGAAGGGTCCAATTCAGTGCTCATTTACACACTGAGACCCCACTAGCTGAAATGAACTGTGAAACTGCAGCCTGAACACACAGCTATCTACAGAACTGCCACTATATGCATCATATGAGGACCAAAGAACTCAAAGATACAGATTTTCCTAATTCATGTTACTGAACTAGCAGATGTCGTTTAGGTAAAAAAAATCCAGATTTTGCCTTTGTGCAGTGACATGTCTACAACACCTTCCCCAATTACTGCATTGCTCCAAGAATTGTTTTTGCAGGACTTTTTAAAACCTACTGGGTGCATCACTGTTTCTTTTTTGCATGTCCTTGCAATTCTAGCTTGGCTTCTTTCCACCGAATTAAAAGTTTGATAATGCCCCTTTCTCTCTCACTTGAATAATTAGATAAATATCTATGACATCAGATTCAATCAGCTCCCCCATGTTTCCCCCACTGACCCATTTATTTTGACCACACACTTCCCCACCCCCCAAGCCCCAGTGTGTGTTGTTTTTGATCTGACTCCCAGCTACATTAAGGCCAGCATTAGTGGGACCCCATCTCATTTTGTAAATAGCCTGTCTTGACATTAAGTGGGACTGCAGGTGCCCTCTCCCACTACCTCCGGGATGTGGCCCTGGAGAACATCAGTCTTTAGACAAAGACACTGAAGAGAGGAAACTCGGCTTGGTTGGGCTGCAGCAAGTCAGTCAGGAAGCACACAGTTCCTGAAAAACCTTCATACAGGCTATATACACTTTCTAGTGCCCGGGAACCAGACTTGAATTCTTCTGTAAATAAGAACTCTGCAAACCTAAGAGAGAAAAAAAAGAGTTTGTTATTATTTTATGTCCCTCTCTGTCTACTTGTTGTTTGGAAGTATCATTATAATAACATTCAGTAATTAAGAAAAAATAGAATGATCAGTATTTAACCTTTTCTGCCAATTTTACACTGTCCAATTTCCACAAGAAACTGAGGTTCATTAGATCCAGAAGAGACAAACCTTTACAATCTGTACGTGCATTATACTTGTTTAAGAGCTATAAACTTTTTCTGAGTTCTGTAAGGTGTATCATTAAACAAATACTTTTTGATAATTTCTAGCATGGAAGCAATGTTTCACATCAATGCAACAAATTCTGTAATGCTGAAGTAGCTACACAAAGTAAAAAATAAGCAAAGGGCTGAAATCAGTCATCTTAATTACTATACCATAACTTCCCCTTGTTATTCTGTAAGCACAACTTCCCCTTGTTATTCTGTGCTGTAAAAAAAACAATAACAAACATGGAATACTATGTTTTTAAACACTGTACAGTAAACTAGAGGTAGATAGTTAAAGACAACTGCAGCACAGTGACAGAATTTTCACTGGACCACACTTGCTTGCAAGCAGACAAATAGAATTTACCTCACTAGCTAAGCTAAAATTGGTAATGGTAAATGAAAAAAATATAAAATAGCTGTACACTACAGCTTATACTTACTTTCTATTTCTAATAATATGGAATAGTGTTAAATGCTCTGAAAAAATCGTAACAAGTCATGTTGTACTTGGGTAAACAGCTTGTCTGAGCTCTGCCATCACATCAGGATGGGACCTGGATGCACATGATTCCTCCCCAGCCAGCCCAGTTCTCTGAAGGAACACAGGCTCTTGGGCATGGAGGGGGCCTGGGAGAGCCCAGGCAGCTGTAATGAGACTGCAGAGCTCCCACAGAGTGCACCCACCCCAGAACTCAGGGCCAGAATTGACCCTGAAGCTTAAAACACTTGGGTTACACCCGAGGGTGGTGATCACAGACTCTGCTTTATAAACCCTCCCAAACTTTCTGGAGTTACCCTCAATCCAGAAGACAGGAATGCCCACCTTTGTGCCCTGTATATGTATTTGGAGTTCCCAGTGAGCCTGTACAGCAGCAGGAACACATAAGCACTACCAGCCACCCCATGGCATATTCCAGGGCCCTTCTTCAGCAGCCCTTTCTGCCAGGTGAGCTCTCCACAGCGGATACAAGTGTCCAGATATTGAGGCTTCTTGGAAACCAGGTAAGCTTTGGCAAACAGATATGCAATGCCTAGGAAAAGAGCAGTGAGACTGTCTTTTGTAATAGGCACACCAAGGGTTTCACAGAACACACAAGAAAATAAGGATTAATACACTAAAACCTGCATTCTTGTGCTCTACACATGTCAGTGTAGCCTCAAAATGCTCCATGTGGAGAGGGGAGTACCTGCTGTGCTAAAAACACACAGTAAGATGTACTTATCCATCCCCTGTGACACCACCACTTTTAATCTTTTCAAGTCATTATTGAATTCCAGGGTTTACTCTAACATTTCCAGACTTTAATTATTTTAAAAGAGCAGTCACATTTTTGCCTTTAAACAGTAGACTCTTAGCACTGTCTTCTATTGGCTTTAAATCCCCATTCACCTCACCTGCTTATATTGCACAGAAACACAAGGAAGGGCAAGAAAATTTCTTACACTGGAAACAGATACCAACTTTTACTAAATGAGAAAAAAAACTTGCTTTTTTTGCCCCAATGAGGCCTACCCTGCTTTATTCTTGTCATACACAGTTGTGCATACTAACTTCTGCTTAAAAAAAAAGCTATTTGGCTTATTTTATAGGGGATTTAAATAAATTAATCATAATGTTCACCAGAGCACTGCATAGCTCAGTTCATGGTAACCTTCTGAGAATGCACATGACACAAAACCAACTCAAGTGCCTAAGGAAATGTTTAGCTGACTTGTGGTCTGAATTTAACAAACACTGGAGTAGCTGAAGTGTTCTTGTAAGCTACACCTGTGTTATTACCCAAAACCAGTGATGGGATACAGGTTTTTCTGGGATAGAACAATAGCAATTAATGAATTTCTACAACTCTAAGTGTAACTTCTTTATGTCCTTTGGGTTTTTTTCACTTTGGTCGAATTTAACCTGAGATTATCTCCTACATGGAACCACCTAATGTGGAAAAGCAAAGTGATCAGCATCTGGTTATTATGTACAGCATCACTGGGACAAGAACCTGGAGCTCCATGGCACCAGTGCACCAGCTCGTTCTCCCGCTCGATGGTCTCCCCCAGCTCAGGGGGCCAGTTGCTGTTCTGCTCCTGGTCCATCAGGAAATCCACACTCTGCCACACCAGCTCCTGGTCTGCTGGCTGCAGGTACTCGTAATAGGAGAGCAACATCTGCAGGATTGAGGAAAGCCCATGGGCTGCACCTGGAAAGAACAGAACAATTGAATTATAGGGTGGGTTTAGGTTCTGTGTCTGCACCTCATTGCAACTTTCCCTTGGGACAGATTTCCTTGTCAGAGCATGGCTCCTTCATCTTCTTCATGCATACTTGAAGAATGTTTGAAATAAAAGACTTCTAGGTGCACAATACCATATTTTACTACTTCTGTCATTTCTAGTTCCTCTAGCTTTGCAAAAATATGTATGAATTCCTTCTGCTCTCACTCTGATGTGACTGAAATTCCCTGTATGAAGTTAAACTGAACCTGAACTGAATACTGTTTCAAGGTGTTACTCTTCTTGACAACCTGCTGAATTTGGGGAATATACATTTGCATTTGCTGAATGCAAATTGA
This sequence comes from Cisticola juncidis, assembly GCA_013400215.1. NCBI lineage: Eukaryota > Metazoa > Chordata > Aves > Passeriformes > Cisticolidae > Cisticola > Cisticola juncidis. Next base: position 332,057 of record VXBR01011197.1, on the reverse strand, counting down.
AACTGGGCCATAAATGGGTATTTTGCAGTTACTGACTGACAGTATCAGTAAGCTAACACCTGAATTTCAGTGCAAGAACTGTCTGTACCACCAGGGTCTGTGGAACATGGCACTCAGTGACTGCTCCCCTGCCAGGGAACTGTGAACTAATCTCACACTTCCTGCAGTGATATGGGGCCCTGAGAACCCCATGAGGGCCCTGCTCAGTGGCCTTTCACCACTGCTTCAGGTGAGCTCCAGCCAGGCTGCCCATGAGCAGCTGACCACGTGCCTGAGTGCCCCTGCTACTGCCAAAACCGCTCTGCCAGTCCTGCCATGGCAAAAGCAGCTCCCAGAGAACATCCCTGAGAGTGCCCCGAGTGACCTGTTCCACACCACACCCTCACTGCCCCTGCTGCCAAGGCAGATTTATTTAGCAGGGCACAAAGAAGGGGGGATGAAGCTGCTCCCCTGCTCTGCTGCAGCACAGGCACCTCTGGCACTCCCCAGTGCTCGGCAGCACCAGCCCTTCCCTCCAGCTCCTCAGTCCCACCTCACAGTTTTAGGAGGTTGGATGGTCCCAACAGGTTCAGGAGAAATCCCACACTGTAGATTTTAGGTGTTTTATTTCTGAAGTGCCTTCTAGCTCAGCATCTCCACACAGCACCCTCTCAGAGGTGTTGGTGTGTTTTACTCACCAAGATACTCTGTTCCATAGTAGGAATACATCAGGGGGACTGGTTTCCTCTTCTTCACTGCATACTGTTTTCCTGATTCTAGTATGGCCAGGCAAATTGATTTAATTTGTGCTGCAGTCAGGACCTAAACAGAAACATCAAACAAACATCAAGTCTATTTTAATTATTTCATTTTTAAGACATTTTTCAGGAGTCTGCTATTATGCCAGTGCACAGGATGCAGCACTGTCTTTAATCTTATAAATATGCTGTAATGTACATCATTATTAGGAGTTCCTTACATAACACAGTTGATTTGCATAATGTTTCTCAACACCAGAGTTTCATCCTGTCTCAGGAAGTGAATGTCAAATCTTTAGCTGCACAGATGAGGTGAAAAGAGGCCCTCTAAGAGTCTTTCCTTCCCAGAGATCCTTCAGTCTGATGGAAGCTGACAACAAGCAGCAGGCAAGCTGCAGAACAGCAGCCTCCAGACTGGGGGAAGAGGCATTAGGAGACAAAGGACAAGATTAAAGAAGTAAATGTTACAGGCTTTATTGGAACACACTGACCTAGACAGATTTTTCTATGGACAAGTGTTAAAAAAAAAAAAAGGAAGCAAGGAAGCATTACTAAATTACTTACAAATTACTGAAAATCACTACTACATGTGGGGGTTCAGAAACCTCTTAGTAAAAGAATCAGCCTTTAGTTAAAGAATCAGCCTTTCTTAATACAAGAAAATTCTAAGAAAAATGAAGAGGCTTCTATGAAGATAGGCTAGCTATGCCTGTGGGGCTTTAGCATCACAAACAGGTTAATGCAGTCCCTAAAAAAGTCTAATGCCTCACTCTTAGAGGTGTCAGAAGTAAGATTGACAAATCACATATTTCACCAGACATGAACTTTTCCATGTTAATGATTTAAAGCACTCAGTGAGAAATCAGTTTTACAGGTTTTAACTACATTAATCTAATTACATGCAATTCACTGCAATCCCCAGCAATGCCCTGTGTCAGCCACCTGGACAATTACTGACCAGCACCTAGGCAATTAAATAATTTAACCAATGTACTGTTTTAGCTTTTAGGAGAAAGCCCATATGGCAGCAGTACTTTGAAGAAATGTATTTCAACTTGTGAAAAGAGAACTGAGAAAGCAAAAAGGAAAAATGACACATTAAAAAAAAGGTAAAGGCTGTACAAATAATCTTGACAAGATAAACAGCAATCCTAAAATTAACTGGAATATCAGAGTTACTCTGAAATGTTTTTGAACACATTTGGGTTTGCTATAATTTTATTATCAGGATTTACAATTACTTCTTCAAGTTTAAAAAATACTGACAGCTTTAATATGGAGACAACATCTGTTATAAACGATATTTTCTCATTTGGACTGTAAAAGATGCTCAGATAATTAATGCCACTTAAAACTTGATTGAAAACTAATGGCTGAAAGGTCTTGTTTGTGTCTCACCTTGCTCCATGATAACAAGGGATTTTATTACAGCTGATCCAAATGACTCTGGTATTTGTACAACCTGGAGAACAACCTAGTTCTCATCTTGATTAGGGTTCTTTAATGCTACTGCAATAGAATTAAATAAGCCATTAACATCTGGAGACTTCACTCATTTCCAGTAATTTTTAAATTGTTTTATCTTCACAGAATTTAGAGAAATGGTTTGAATCTTAAGCAAATGAGAGCAAAGACAAGGTGAGAAACACTGAATTCTCTCCAGAGATCTCATTTTACTGTCTTGAAATTTGGGACCTACTCCTCTGAATTCCATACCTTGTAAAAGCATTAATAAGGTCATCCTTTAAAATAAATGTGAAGGATAATTTCTACTAATTGTAATTCTCAAAGGCAAAGGCATGTGGGTTAGAAAAATCTTAATCAGTCCCTTTTCTATATGTTACGATTCCTTCACTTAATATTATCAAGTAGCTTTCAATACAAACCATGTTTTGCTAAGCTTATTTTTATGTTCAGCACATTTAATTTTTAAATTGAACTAATGACTAGTTTACAATGTTGATTGTGTATTTTAAATGGATATAAACTTCTACCCAAATCCAGCCTTCCACAGTGCTGCATAAAGAAGTATCAGCTAGAGAAGAATGCACCATTCACTGTTTCTTAATATAAAGTAAGTGTAAAAGCTCAAAACACTTGAGCACTATGAATACCTCAGTCTGTACATAGTATACCCTTTTGGCTGGCATAATGAAATATGCTAAGGAATGTCACCTCTTTTTCAGAATGCAAAAGTAGCCCATATGCAAAGACAGGTGAAAAATGGTATTAAAAAGCATGAATGAATGGCAGAAATCCTGACCCACTTCCACGTGACCAAAGAAAATGGGAAACAAAATGACCTGTGTGTCTTGAAAACAACCTTATTTCTGGCCTCTCTGACTTACACCAGGTAGATGTGTCCTAACTAACAGCTAAACAAATAAATCTTTATGTGGACTACAAATACCTCTTACCAAGTCACTCAATCCACAGTCACTGCAGGGCTGCTGCCTGTTTCCCAGAACACTTAAATATGAAGGATTTGCATTTGCTCCTTATTCTGGGAAATGGCTGACTGGAACAGAAACTCTCACTCACCATCACTATTAGTGGGCTGCCAAGGGCTGAATAATCAGCAATCACATTTAAGATCTCCATTGGTTTGACACATTTTACTTCAACTAATTTTGTATTAAAACCTCCTTAGATTTCTGTCACTTTACCAAAAAAGAAAAAAAATCTGTGGTATGGTCCTTCACAGTAACTTTAATAAAACAGCTAAATCTTATGACCAAAACAACAATCATAAAATGCAATAATCATAACCACAGACAGTCCAACTGTGGTCCTACAAACTTTATTTTCATTTCAGTGTAGCTGCAATGCCTCCTCACCCCTGGGAATTACTGAAGTAATGTTTAATTAGGGACAGAAAAGAAACAGACTGATCATCCTCAAGGCTTTGAAACAATTATGGTATATTGATATCACACCCTCTGGAGCCATCAGATGCTTCTGATGCACAATAAAGCCAATACAAGAAAATGCTACCTAGAAAAAAAATTAATGCTTGAGATAAGATACACATTATGAGAACATAAGCAAAGGTAAAATTACTCCTCATCATGTCAGTACTCGAATGGTAGACTAGTGACATGAAGAGATACACTGACAGTGCTTTAAAATTTCACCTAATTCCTTTTGGTATTCTTAAAGACATCACAACCTGTTCTACCACAGGATTACAGGATGCTTTGGGTTGGAAGGCACCTTAAAGACCATTTAGTTCCAAGTCCCCCACCACAGGCAGGGACACTTTTTACTAGACCAGGCTGCTCAAAGCCCTGTCCAGCCTGGCTTTGAACAGCTTCTCCACAACAACCTGGTCCAGTGCCTCACCACCCTCACAGCAAGGAATTCCTTCCTAATATTTAGACCCAACTTGCCTTCTTTCAGTTTAAAGTCATTCCCCCTTGTCCTGTCACTGCATGCCCATGTAAAAAGCCCCTCTCAAGCTTTCAGCTACTCATCAAACACACACATCATACATGTTCCTTTTCCAGCTTAAGTAGAGGTGGCCTGCCCCCTTGAGCCAAAGAGGAGATTTTGTCTCAGCTGATGTTAGAAATGACCACTTTAGTCTCCTCACTAGATTCCAGTTTGGAATACATGCATTCCCCATTCTCCTTGCACTTTTTGAATCAATTGGTTGCTGGAGTTATTTTCTATTCTACATCATTGTCTGGTCATGCTGAGTGCTGCCAAATCACTGCTCCACTCACACTGGTGACAGCTACATTCTCATATATGAGAACTGTTACTTTAAGCACAACACAGGGGCAGCACTATAACACCTTCTCTTTGTACCACTGTCTGTGTCTAGGAGCCTGACTTGCAGTTAAAAAGCCCTGTGATTGTTCATAAAGTCTCTCTATTTTTCTGTGGTGCCACTGCAGACAATATGCCTTTTCTCATAAAGGCACTCCACATTTTTGTGAATTATTTAAGGCGGGTCCTTAATTCTGTAAATCTCTCTTAAAAGCCAGCCAAGAGCACTATGTCTACAGCAATCAAAGAGCATCATTCTGGGTTTTGTTAGCAATCTCTCACCCTGAGGTTGCTTTGTTAGAAGTCAATAATTTCACAACTCCTTTTAATCTACTAAGGGAGATTTCGCAATTATTGGTTGTGACAGTGCTGAGTCCCATGCACATATTTTGAAAACTGTAGACAGAAATCTTGACCTTGAGGATTAGGCAAAAAGCAACAGGATGAGCTCTTCTGATTAGAGTAACATTTTCAGACTTTCTCATTCCTCTGAATGCTTGTACAACCCCCTTGGCTCATTTTGAAAACCACTGCTACGTCAAACTGCATACTGTATGAAGTGCATTTGATGACTGGAAGCTTTTAATTCTTTTAACAGGTCTGTATTTATTTCCTAAGAGCTCTTTCCTGTGACAGAAGGCATTACTGCAGCCAAGTATCATTATCTTTTGATAGATGCACAAGCACTTTCAGGAGGTAACGGCTACAGTTACATTATAGTGAAAAAAACCTTCTATGTACATAAAAACATTTAATTATGCACCTAACACATCAAATCTCTCTCTGTTACACTTCTAAAAAGCCATTTACATGATTTTGATTGTACAGTTCTTTTGATGTTGTACAAAGTGTCAAAATAAGCTGAAGAAAATGTGTCAGTCTGCAAAAAAAACATAACAGGAGCTTTGCCATTGCCCTCCATGCTGGTAGGCCAGCAGAGGGAGCTTGTGAATTAGTTACAATAACACAAAATGCTGCAAAAAAAGATGCACTTATTTGTGTGCAGCAGGACAGCAGACACTGGAGTCAGCTTGGTAATTTCATGACACGTATGCAGCACATGGTATTTAAGTTCATACCTTCAGTTTGATCTTTTCCTGCCAAAGACAGGGACTGGCATCGTTCTGGAACCTTTCCATGCAATGCCACAGCCAGGCTTTTGCCTTTCAGATGATGATAACACCTGAAGAGAAGCAGGTACAATAACAGGGTCTGCCTCCCCTTGGTGTTATTCAGGTTTAACTCATGTACCTCTCCTGTGGCACAGTGGGAAACCCAGCTCCAAGTACACAGACACAGAAGTTCACAAGTCTGCTTCCCTCGGGAGAACTGTCAAGTACACCCTTCTTTTAAAGATAAAAAAGTATATGGTTTTAAATCTCCTGAAAACTTTGGTCAATAAATTAGTTTAATTCCAGAAGTACTGTTCCTTATGCAGTCTGTTTGATGCTCTAGTAGCACCATGTATTATCTTACAAAGTGTACCTCCCTGAATTTTTCATATTAACACAACTATGTGACAGTGTGGTCACACTCAGAACAACTATTACTGTGATTCTGCCAGTTCACTGGAAAATTATATTCAACTGCAATCTTGAGTAAGGCAGACTTCCCTATAGATCCCACTGGCATTGCTTGTTTTTAACATGTAAATTTGGGGGTTTTCAGGCTTGCTCTTTGCTTCAGCACCATGGAAAGAGCAAAGCCAGCCCAGTTCTGTTTTGTGGGTCACTAATCATGATTCCAATCAGAAACTGCAGCCTGCCTTTATTCCTGATCAATCAGTTTACTGGTAAATAAGACAATACAGAAGTATTGTTACATTAACAACAAAACTTCCACACAGTCCTACCTGTGCAGCACTAAACCCATCAAATTCTGCTGTTCAAGCTGTCCTTCAGAAGGGGAACATGAAGTGTTGCACAAAAGGATGAAGCACAGCTGTCACTGTGGACAGGTGGCTGGCTCAGAGCAGCTGGTGCTGCTACACACTTGGCCAAATGCAATGATCATCTCAATTCCTTATGTCTCCATTTAAAAATTGGGTTTCAAAGAAAAACAATTGGCCCTTTGTGGTGGGTGACAACATTTGGGGTCTTCGTGTGCATTGTCCACACACACTTCTCTCCCTTGTGATTGTCACTGATGGGCATTTTGATTTCTCCTCAGGTAAGAGCACCAGGTAGGAATTGGAGGAGTGCCCAGTTGGCCCAATATCCAGCAGCATTTTACACCCTTCTGCAGGCTGATGTCAGTGGCAATAATGACAGCTTCCCCCATCCCTGGAATGCATTCAGCTCCCTGGCAGGAGGGTGTAGCCAGGTGGGCATCGGCCTCTTCTCCCAGGGGACCAGTGACAGGACAAGAGGACAGTGTCTGAAGCTGTGCCAGGGGACAGCTTGGACATTTAGAAGAATTTCTTCACAGAAAGGATGAGTGACACTGGAATGGACTGCTCAGAGAGTCACTGTCCCTGGAGGTGTTCAAGGGAAGGCAGGATGTAGTGCCATGGCCTGGCTGACATGGTGGTGTTCAGCCAAAGGTTGGATTCGATGATCCCAGAGGTCTTTTCCAACCTGATTGTTTGTGGGATTCTGTGATTATGCAAACAATCACACAGTTCCTCACGCACAATACTCTTTTCTTAAGACATTTCTCCCTAGGTGTTCTCATCTTAGGACAAATCACAATGTCCAGCAGGGACAATGGGAAGGGAGAGGGTGTATGTGGAGGAAGCACAAGACCTGAGTATTTCTTGTTGCTGCTGTACTTTTCTTCAAGCTCCCTCTGTCCTGGGTCAATGAAGAGAGAGGGAAACCTGAGTTTCTCCTAGTTACACTCAGGCTCCCAACACCTCTTACTCTGCTGCACCACCTGGCTGGACACACCTGGCCAGCTGCAATATAGTGGCTCTCCCAGGTCTTGGGAAGGAAAAAACAGGTCTGCATCATTATCATGACTTGAAGAAAGTAGGGAAGCACCACCCCCACTACTCTCTGCTGCTGGAGAAATGAAGCAGGGAGGATGTCAAGGAACAGATCCCTGATCAGAGCAGTTCAGATAATCACCAGGATTGAGGGGGCATCAGCCTGCCCACTGAGAGCTGAGGTCCTGGCCAGCAGCAAAGCCAGCAGGGCATTTCTCAGGAGGACAAGTCTGACCACAGGACAAGTGAGGCATCCCGGGATGCACTCCTGTGCTGAGGCTTTTGAACAGCAGCTGTCTGCACCCCAGCTGCATGTTCTCTGCTGCCTAGTCGAGGGTTAGAGTTACCACAGAGCACAGAGAGCCAACAATTTAATTTCAAGCATCTCTCCCTAGAATTGCGCCCAATTCAAGAGCGTGAATTGAAAAGCGTGTTTAAAAACATTAAAAAGATTTGCAAATTAAGTGAGAAACAAACCCAGCACTGCTTGGAGAGGCTTTTTCTTACATTACAGAATTCTACCCCAATGTTTTTCAGCAGGCATGTAAAATTCTATTTTTTTTTCATTTTTCATTATTATCATTGACTAGCCCCGTAACACACAGCTGAGCAATTATGGGGACACCTGAAATATCCCCCCTGCAGTCCTCCAAAGTTCCTATGCTAGCTCAGATCCTAGAAGGCTTTGGAGGGATATTTCAGGGACAGGGCAAAGGATTCCAAAAGAGGCTCTAACCCCTAGATGTAGTCCAAGACCTTCATTCCAGATGGTTTCCAGCGGGGAAAGAGAAAGAATGAGGAAGAAGAGGGGCAACAGACACAGACCCTGGGAACTGGCAAAAATTGATGTATCAGAGATCACCTTTCTGCAACCCAGATCCTTGTTTAGAGCTCCTGTGTATCAACCACTCCTTCACCAGACACAGGGGCAGTTTATGAGAGCTGTAAATAAGCAGATTACTGCTGCATGGATACTGCTTTCCTTCCCATTCTCCCCTCACAGGTAGGAAGACGATTAGACATGTGTAAACTTCATCAGTGGGAAATCCTCTGACTCTGTTTAGTCTCAGTCAGAAAGCAAATCAGTGCAAGAGGTCTGTAATTAGCTCATGCCAAAAACACAGCACAGAGTTGTCAATTCCTGATGGGAGATTTATCCTTCTGCACTCCAGATGGGCACCCCTGACAGTGCTGTATTATGATGCCAAACCCTTCCAAGCTGGGCCCCTGCACTCCTGTAGGGGTAACAGGCAGCCCAGTGTGCTGTGCTGGCCAAGGATCCCAGCTCATTTACAACACTCCCAAGCAAGGAACATCTGCTCTGCCTGTGTCTGCTGGATCAGCTTATTCCCCTCAACAGCTGGTCTGCTGCTTCTCTGGAAGTGATTCCACACCTGCATCTGTTCCACAGGCATTTCTTGTGGTACCAAAGCTGTCCTGGTGCTTGGACTGGTTCATGAATGCAATCTCTGCAGAGGCATAACAAGTACTATCCATTCTTAAAGCTCCAGAGCAGCAGGAAACAGGACTCATGAAACAGCCCTTGCAAGAGATGAAATCTTTGTAACCAGCAATGAAGACCCTCCCCTAACACTGCATGAACCCAGTACTTTAGTCTGAATTTAAAAATTATCCAAATCCAGTTCACTCAGGCACCAGCATTTGCTATTAGGAACTTAGGCAGGTTGCCTCTTGGAAAAAGGAATTTATTAGTGTGTGTACACATCTGCAGGTCAGCAGGAGATGGGCAGAACTCAATTTCAAGTCAGTCAGTAAAGGCTAACACTAGTCAAGGGGACACTGACCTAGGCTTAGAGTTATCCAGATGAAAATGACAACTGTATCTAGAGACCAAAGTTGATGAGCCGTATTTGAAGATGACTTGAAGGTCTCCAGAACAAACTGGGAAAGTCTGTTTCTTTATTCTTTATTCTTTTACTTCATGGGTAAAAGATGTAAGGTCTCAAAAAAACCCCAAAAAACCCACAAATAAAACAAAGAGATTACACTTAAAACCAACTATGTAAGAGAAAAGGCAACTATAATACAAAAATTAAAAGTACAGGATTAGGTCAGAGAAAGATTGATTGCTAGTTCCTTGAGAATATCTCTAAGGATGCTCATCATTCAATTTATCTAAAGTAACCCTGTATCTTAATCACTCACAGTAATGGAAAAGAGCCTTCTCAGCCTCATGCAGCACTTTATTTTTTTGTCAAAGTCACTTCAACTATTACATCATTCTTATGGCTTTTAATATCAAAGTCCTCATTGACCTGAATGGCTCTTGACTGAGGAGACTGTTACTCCTGGCAAGTATCATGTAAGAAATGCTGGAAATTTTACAAGTTTTTTAGGGTTTCTTTGTCTTGCTAGTAACACCACGGGGCTGGCTCATGGCTTGTTGGGACTGATATAATTCTGAGTTAGCCCTTAAAGACTGAGACTGCAGGAACATCAATTACTTGATGGAGTAAAACGCTGACCTCACTTACAGAAGCTGCGTCGAGACAAGCAACAGATACAGCTGAGCAAACATCCAGCTCTTCAAACATTGATCCTGCTCTCATTTCAGCCAGTTTGGAGGGAACTGACCAGCACATGCACTCACTCATTGCTCTGAACCAATGTGGAATGCATGAATTAGAGACAATTAATCGCTTTTTTCCAAGGCTGTGCATATTTTATGGCTATTGAAAAAAGCTGCATTTATAAGCAGTGGTTCTCCCTCAGACTCTCAAAGAACTGTCAACAAATGTTCTGAAGAAGACTGTCTCCTGTGATGAGCCAGGCAACACAACATTTTCTGCATCTAAATGAAAGAGACTAAAAATTGCAGTGAGATATGAGGCACCACTCCCCTGAAGCCAGAATTCCAAATGGTCTGTGTTTCTGTGGAGGCAGAGCTCTGCACTCGTGCTGTAGATCTTCTTCACTACACTGTCTGAAGAATTAAAACAAAACTAAGAAGTTGGAAAAACTAAAATAAAGGATTGCAGTTTATATACAGACCAGCAATTTGTATTGGATCAAATTATCTCTCATCTTGCTTGATAGTCAGTTTAACAGGAATTCACTTTTCAAACTAATATCCTAGGTCATGGTACACAGATAAAGGTGAGATTGTCAGACATTTACAGTTTTCCATGGGGATGTTTTTTTCTGTCAAGACTACAGGATTTGGCCTGGACTACACCTGTCAAAAACATTTTACCACTCTTCCACTAATCAAATATTACAATCTAAGCAGTGGTACATCCATTTAATTTTACATGTGAAGTGTGTTGCTGGGTGTCATAACTTATTTCTTTCTTCTTTTTTTTGCTTCCTGGGTGTTTTGTTGAGCATTGTTCACATGGCTGCAACTCACAAAATATGCCAGGGACATTTGAAACTCAGGGACATTTGAAACTCAGAAAACGAGCACTTCATTTTATACATTATTAGGCAGACTTATATTTTTTCCCCTCTTCATGTTAAAAATACTGCATTCCTTTTCTGTCACCATCATCCAGCCCTTTCATCTTCCTCATGCAAGAATTCCCAGTCTGTTTCCAGTGCCTGCAGGCTTGTTTTGTGAGCGCTCAGTCCTCCTCCTCCTGTACAAGTGAACGTGCGTCATTCACAGGCTCACCAAACTAAATAAGAAAACAGATACATCTCCTCACAGCCTCGTGGCAGAAGTGTTGGAACCAAAAAAATTGGTGGAGGAGGAGGAGAGGCTGCAGAAAGTAGCACTTGGAAAGCTATCCATAAAAGGCTGTATAGCTTGTTACTGTTAAAACTTGCAGAAATCAACTACTACTCATTCCTTGATTTCAGATTAAGGTTCAGAAAAAGAACACAGCTGCTGCCAGCATCAGAGGCTCCCAACTACAACGCCTCCAATGCAACAGGGCTTTTTCTACATTTAAAATGAATAAAAGCTTGGGCTTTTATAACATGCTACCTAGAGATGCATGGAATGCCCTGACAGTGGCCATATCACATGGGTACAGCTCCCTCTGACCTCCTCAAAATCTGACTCTGAGGTGAAGAACCCACTGTGTGTGTGACAATTTGCTCAGTGCTGGGAACAGGTCTGCTATCTCTGCTCCGTGTATTCCACCACTGAGAAAAGCGAACAAAGTGCTAGGATGCACGAGAGTAAGACTGAAATTATTATTTAACAGCTACTTCAGCAGTGATTGTTTTGTTCTTTTCTTTGGGTAATTCATTGGGTCTGTTCTCCCATTATTGAAATAAGCAAAACAAAACAAGAAGTCAAGCAGAAACAAATACTTTAGAGGTAATTTAGAAATTCTTCTAAGTGAAGCCAACATCTATTTTCTGGACAGGAGAAAATGTGTTAAAGGAGATAACATGCTAAAGAACACAAAAAATTATTTAATATTCCAATGTACGAACAAAATGATAGTTTCTGAAAAGCTGCAAGTTTAAAGGCGAAGTATCTCTCTGCTCCCCCAAGACTCAAATAAGTTAGGGAAATTATTTCTGCAAAATTTATCTGAGTCCACTCAACATTGTGCAATTTTAACAAACCAACTGAACTTTTCCATAATTGAGAATTTTTAGAGAGATCTTTGGCTTAGCTGCCAGAAGTGCTCCATCACTCTAACTGAATTTAATTTGAATTCTTCAGAGCCCATGTTGTGTAAATAAATAATTTCTCACCTTTCAACTCACCCAAAATTACAACGTAAGAACATTTATTCCTGATTGTGAGAGACTGCAATGTTAATGGTTAATGACTCATTTGCCATTTGTGCTTTGCTGGGGCTGGGCTTGCATCCTCTGAGGGGCAGGGATGAGTTTTTGGGTGTGTGGTGGTGAAGCCTCTGTAAGACCGCGGGTGTGAGCACCCCCCAGAGAGGGCTCCAGGCCAGGCAAGAGGCAGATCCTGCAGGGTGGGATGGTCTTTTTGACCATGCCAGTTGTCCTCCCTCAGTTGTAAAACTCTCCCTGCTACCCCAGGGAAAAGTCCTGAGGGTGTTCATCCCATCTGAGGGGGCATGACTGGCTCAGCTAGGATGTGAGAGGCATGAAGGGGTCATAACCCATCAAAGACACCCAAAGCACCCCCAGACTCATTTCTGAGACTTTCCACCAGAGGACTGAGAGCTCCCCCACCAGGGAAGGTACCTGGGCATTCTCACCAAGCCCAAGCACACATTAACCCATGGAACTTTGTGTTTTGGGAGCTTTCCCCACCCCGATGCACCAAGACTGCGACCATTACTTTGATCAATGGACATCCAAACTGCAACAATCAAGCCTCACTGAAGGATCCATTGGCAGGATTTCTTTCTACTCTTACGCTTCTTTTCTTTTCCCTCATACATTTATTTGTTATTTTTATGCTTTTATATTGCTGTATTACTATAGAAAATAATAACCAAAATTATTATTTTATGGCCACGTACCTGCTCTCCTTTGCAAGCAAGTTGTTCCAAAATAAACCCTATGTATATATATTTACAAACACCAATCATTCAGTGTTGTTTCATTGTAATCTGCCCCAAGGGATCTATTAACAAGAACTTGGGTTACTCTTGCCTTCAGGGATGGGTCACAACACTGCCAGATGTCAACTCCCATAATTTAGCCCATTGATTCTGGAAGAAAAATAAACCCTTGTGTTTCAGAGCATAAAGCTAGTCCTAAATAAAAGCAGGTTAGGCATGTTACAGACAATACACTCCAGAATCACTTTGCACAGACATTTATGTAGCTGACTCATCCAGCACTGGTACAAGACATTAAACCAGATGGAGCACTGGAAACAAATCTTGAAGGAGAAAGATTTGTTTATACACTGTAGTGCTCCTCACTGCAGTCAAGTGGAAGCATCCAACTGTCCATGCTGTGCTGTGTGTGAAACAGTTTGAAAACTGTTATTTAAACCTGTTGTGCAGTTATTGTGCCCCTGCCATGCTGCAACAGTTGCTTCCTATGCTGTCACTTCAGGTGGCAGAGTTTGGAGCACTTCCCACCAGGCTGGGCTCTGAAGAATGTTTGAGTATGAAATGGGAGTAATTTCAATCAGAGGTGCAGTGAGATGCTCCAGCCATCAGCACACTGGGCTTGGAGGCATCAGCTTAAATCACTGCCCTGTGTCAGAAAAAGAAGGGAGGTGAACCTGAATTACCAGGTCTGTGATGAAATCTCAAGGTTATTGCATATAAAAAGGAAGACCCCCACTTGTACTGTGATTTGCTCAGAGCCCATTTGGTCTTAAAACCTGCCAGGGTGACAAGAGGTGAACACATTCTGCCCTTGCTACTGGGAAAAGACGTGATGCCAAATTTGCTTTTGTGATGCCAAATTTGCTTTTACTCCACAGCAGGTCAGACCCTGGGGGCTCTGTGAGAGGAGCACTTGCAGCAAACTGGGATGAGCTAGGTGGGATGTGCTCTCCAGCTGCAGCTTTACAGCCTCCTTTGGAGGATGTAGAGGTGAGTTATGGCAGGTGAGATGCAGTGCAAATTGCCGCTACCTGTGGGAAGAGTGGAAGGAGTTGCATAAATACCATGGAGAAAAGACAGCACTATAAATCTGTACCAGAGCTCCACACATGGTGAATGATGGAGCTGTTGGCTTACGAATTTTGGCATGGCTTATGTGGCCCTCAACACAGCACTCTCAGGACTTGCATCCATCAAGAGATGCCCAAAAAGATCTCCAGGACATAAATCAGGTGCCTTGAACATTTAAGTGTATCCAACTTTATTCACCAGCCTGGGAAAGTTTTGACTGCAAAACTTTTGATGTCCTGGCATCCCAGGTGAGTTTTAGGCAATGGAAAGGTCTGAGGAATCAAAAAGAGTGAATACATAATATCTCTGTTGGATGGTTCAGCTGTGCAAGGAGTCCAAAATGGACTGACCTTGTGGATGCCGTGTTGTGATAATGAGAACTGGTTATGGCTTTTCATTGATATTAGCTGTTCATTCCTATGGAGAACACATGCAAAGGAAAATAAGGAGAATTTACATTAAAGTAAGTATTGAACTCTGATGTATTCAGGCCCTGTCATGTCCAGCTTACTTGAATCTCAGTTTCTTCCTAGCATACAGGATAAGTGTTACAGATATTTCTTTGCAGCAACACGTGCTTACACTAAAAAATAAACATGAACTTTGTTTTAGCTCATTTTTAAGTCTCTTGAGCTGTTTTTATACTCTCCCTCTGCCTGTGCATAACGTCTGGCACTTGCTTCAGTTTAAATGCCAAAGTAATTCTTATCCAGATATCTGCCTCTTCTGGATCATTAATGAGGATAATAAATAAGGCTGGTTGCTTATTAGTACTTCTGATTAGCTTTGCTTGTAGTCTTTCAGCCAATTCTAAATCCACAATGTACCCATCCAAGCCAGCATGAATTAAGTTTTCAAAGAAGATTATCTTTGACACAACATCAAAAGATCTATTCAAATGTAAACAAGGTATTGGCTACTTTCATCAGCCACTAATTTTATGATTCTGTTGTTTAAACAAGTGATCTTGCTTGTCTCAAAAGACTTCTTTACTCAATACCATGCTGCTTTACATGCACAGTTCTACTGTGCAGATCTTTATGAGGCATGTGGCACTGGATGTCTAAATATTTGCTGCTGAGGAACAATGTGGCTACCTGTGAAATTAGTTAATGAGGTAAATGACACAACAGCATCATTCACAGGCTAACTAAGGCATAAAGGTCTTTAAAGTCACTCTAAAGTAGCACCAGCACTCCTTCAAGCAGGGGGAATTCTGGAGAACTCCATGCTGGCATGGTGCCACTTTTACTTTGTGTGATGATCTGCAATTTGTGCCATGCCAATAAACCACGGAATAGAAATATCAACTTATGCTACAGGAAGAATGCTGACAACATAATGCAGGAAAACCAGATGAAGGTGATCAAGTCCTCTGAGTCATCTGAATTCCACTCTATCCTTAGACAGTGGTAGCAGCCTGATGTAGTAAAAATCCTGATGCTCTGTATGTGGCTCCCAGATACTCCAGGGCACATTGACAAGATGTCTCTGAAGCAAGAGACAGAAACAAAAGTTTCCAGTGGCATCCAGTGCCATTAGCGCTGCCTGGAAATATGCCCACAACTCCAAGTCATATTTCAAATACTGACAGTCACTTATAATTCCACACTGCCACATTTCAAGGGCAGAGTAAGAGTCATGGGATTTATCTGAGGAAGTGTGGAATATTGTGCTCTTTAAAACGTAGCTTACTTGGTAAGTAATGGGATTACTATCTGTACTTTTCTCCTAGCTGAAAGATTGCCATTTGGTACTATAATAGAATTAGGAAAATTTTATCAGTCTTCCCTTTGTGCTACTTTTTCTCAGTTCTCAGTAAACCAAGTAGACTTTGGGAAAAAGAGACTGCTGTGTCAGAAGGCACAATTCAGATTACTCCAAGAGACCAAACCTCACACAGCAAGAAGGAAGGATAAGAGCCATGAGACAAAACCACACCACTGCCAACAGTAATAAAGAAATATTCACAGCTCTTGGCCATTAGCTTGCATGTAATTAACTAACAGGAATTACTATCACCTCAGTGTTACAGATGACACATGGTGCCCTGGGAGCACTCAGTGCCATCTTCTCTTCTGTTGGATTTGACATTTTACATGATTCTTCTCTGCAGCCCCACAGGAGAAACTGAGTGAAGTGAGACAGGAGGGCCCCACAAAGCTATTTCTGGACCCAAAGATCACAAAGTGTGTTTTTCCAAGGCAAGCTTGTTAAGTCAAAATACACGTATTTAGAACTCTTTACCAGATTCCTTTCATACCCTCATTTCTTTGCTTATTATTCTGATGCCCTTGGAATAAAACAGTTTCATTTCAAGAGCCCAGAAGGACACTGAAGTTGTCTGATGTCTGTCATGCAAAATCTGAAAGAGATTCCACAAAAATAACGACAGGGAAGAACCCCAGTGCTTGAGGGGTGTCCTGGCCATCTGCAGACACTGGGAAGAATGTTTTCTCATCCTCTGGCCTGTAATTCAGCTTTCAGTAAAGGGTTTTGTGTTTTTACCCCGATGCATCCTTGGCTGCTCACACATCACACACAACAGGGAACTCTGCTCCTCCACTGGCAAACAGCAGCCTGAGGTGTTTGATTAACACAGCCAGGAGATGATGTTCCTGCAGTGCAGGGGCACAGGCACTTTTAGGGTATTTCTGGTCTTTTTTCAATGGTGGGGCATGGTCTAGCTCCTGCAATCATCCAGGCATTTTCACTAACAGACACTCAGAGCTGTAGGGCTGTGAGGCCCTTGAGAAGCCTTTGAGCTGCAGCATCTACTAAACCAGAGGAGAAAAGAAATCTTTATACCAAAACTTTCAGATCCACACCCTTCCCAATTACCTGCCAGAACCGGGAAATATTTTGTAAAACCTTAATATTTAGCTACTAAGAGCAGATTCTGCCCTTCCTTGATACAGCAAAGACTGACAAGAAGACCACAGTGCTGAGTGGGTCCTTTTGACCCTTCTGGATTTCCCTGCTTGCAACTGCAAGAGAAAAAACTTGCAATCCTTCACTCATTTTTGGTACTAGAGGAAGTCAGAGGAGGTAAAATGCCACTGTGAGCCTGCTTTTGGGGAAAAAAGGCAAAAGGAGTGTGTGTTTTCCATGTACTAACTCAGGGATTGCTCAGCGTGGAGAGGAGAAGGCTCTGTGGAGATTTCACTGATGTGTATAAACACCTGACAGGGGAGGCAGAGGAGACAGCCAGGATCTTCCCAGCAGTGCCCACTGACAGAAAATTCCACTTAAATACAAAAATGAAGCCTTTTTACTGTAGAGGTGGGCAAGCACAGGAACAGGTTGCCTAGGAAAGGCACAGAGCAGAGATATTCAAAACCAAGTGGGCACAGCCCTGGGCAATCTGCTCTTGTGGAGCCTGCTCTGAGCAGGGGCTGGACCAGGACATCTCCAGAGGTGCCTTCCAGCTGTGGCCATGCTTTGACTCTACAAATGAGCCAAATCCAAATCTGAGTATGCTCATCCACTGTTCAGGTACATGGTGTGGATTTTATTCATTTAGGGACCCTTAGATTCAAGTCCAAGTTTGACTCAGCTTACCTGTGTGTTGGTTTTTTTTATTTGTTTTACCAAAATAAGCTACTAGTCCCACAGTGTTTAGGCAGTAAAATCAAAGTAGGACAAGTGCATTACACTACAACTCTGTCTACATTTTGTCTTGTAGCAGTTAAATGAGCATTATTTCCAGGCATTTTTGATGGCATAATAAAACACATGTATGGATGAAAATAGCAGCCTTACATAAGAAAGCTCATGATTGATTCAGCTCTGCAAGACCAAAAACAAACAAATCAATATTTATTTAAAGAGCCTGAACAAGTTTCTTTTTCTGTTCTACTGCTAAGAATTTTCTCTGAGTTCATATTTGACCAACTTAGCTCTGATCCAATTTAAACAGCTCCGTATGGAATGAGTATCTTGCAGTCCATTGCTATTATAACTGGAATTCTGACTACTTAATCAATGGCTTAGTTTCAGAAAACTAAAGCAAGTATAGCATTAGCCATTTCACAGATGGCAAAAAGAAGAGACAACACTGAACTTTATCTTTATATTAGCAACTAAAGTAAATCACAAGAACAGACTAAATTTAACCTTGAGACACTTCAGATTTCACTTACTCCTTGATTTGTAATTGAGACAAAATAACTGACTTAATACAGCCCTCTCAAATATATTGTTCCAAGTGTACTTCCACAAAAGAACCCTTATCACTTCACAAGGTCCCCTGGATATGTAATGGCACACCTCAAGTTACAATGCAGAATAAAATATTCCCAGTATCCAGGGAACAAAGGAAAAGAGATTCTCTAGTTGGCATTAAGGACACAAAGCTCCTTCAGCTGAAGAAGCTTCTCATCTTGCACATCACAGCACAGTGTTCAATGATTCCCTGTCTCCACATGACCCCTGGCCACTTCACTTGTTCAGAGACTTTTCCTAAAGAATACCTGTCCCTGAGCTCAGCCCATTGAAAGGCTGCTGGATAACAGCAGGTCAGGACCACGGTGCTGTGAGAGGCAAACACCTTACTCAGCTGTGTACATGGAAAAAAGACCTGGAAGAAACTGAGTTATCTCTGCTAAACTAGAAAAGCCTTTGCCAGAACCATGTGTCCAACTTCTGGCACTCTTCAGGAAAGGTTGGGGGGAGAGTGCAATAGGAATGACCAGAGGTGTAGGAAACATGACACACATGGCAAGACTGGAAGGATTAGGATTGTTTAGAGAAGAAAAAAATGAGGGTAAAAATTTTAACAGCTTTGAAATTATAATATAAAGAGCTTCTGCAGAAAGGTTTCTTGCTATTTCTCAATGGAGAGCACAAGGAAAATCAGCAAATTACAGCTTTAACTACAGCAGGATCCAGATTAGTCATTAGGCTGGACTTTCTAACAGCAGTGTCCCAGACACCCAGGGCAGACTGCAGATCAGGGCATGAGGAGCAAGTCAGGGAGGGGCTGCCAGCAGTGACAGGCACAGGTACACCTTCCTGTGGGCTAAATTATCTCTCAAGGTCCCTGTCAGCTCTCTGATTGTGGCAGGATATTATTTGGTTGTCAGGACTGAGCAGACAAACTGCAGAATGCCACCAGTATGGAATAAGCAGTAATTACCATCTTCCAATTCTGCACTGACCCACCAGCACAGAGCTCCTTTGTCCTGTGCTCCTTCTAGAGCCAGGCCCACACATCTTTAAGAGCAGCCTTCATTTCCTTGATGCTGAAATCTAAATATGACCAGCACATCCCCAATTTATAATCCTCAACTATGTTAACATTGTACCAGTGAGTGACTGGAAGTATACTGGGAGCATCCTGTGAAGAAAAAGATTAACTACACAAAATAGCTAAATGCCTTGGACAGATAGAAGGTGTATTTATCTGCTACGTTTTTTTTTTTCCTCCCAGATAATTCAATGCTATCAGACATCCATTCCATCTCACTCATGAGCCACTGTTCTTCAACAAAAGATACCAAGCCATTAAAATGAAGAATTCAGGAATGCTAATCTACTGCAAAAATAGATTTATGGTTCTTCTCTCAGACATCAAAATATACTGAACTGAGAAACACCAAATGACTCAGCCACAGCTTGGACTGCTATTAAAATACTTTCTGATCATGTTTGCCTAAAATGAAATAGCTATTTTAATTATTTTGCCTTGGTACTCCAGCTCACTAAGTATCAATTGAAAACAAGCCTACAACATAGATAAGAAAAAACTGGTTTTGACAGGATATTGTCCCTGAGCTCTGCTGTAATGGAGTGGACAGAGGGTTACACAACATCACTCAGTGCTTAATCTCATGCTTGTCAGTGGTCAAAGAACTCCCTGCCATGACAGACATAAAGACACATTTTGACAGATCATCTTATCAAAAACAGTGACCTGATTGCATACACTGAACTCCATTTTTTTAAAAGGGGGTAGAACAGAGAAGCTGGGTGACAGCAGGACCATGAGACTTGCCCATTTTCACTGTCTCCCTGATGCTCTCAGCAGAGCTCCAACACTGCTGGGAGGCAAGGCTGAGAACCTGCTCTGCAGCCTTCTCACAGCCTGCCAATGTGATTCTAAGTTGATTTTAAGTCTGCCCAGCTGAACTAACACAGAAAAGTGGGATCTACTGATTTAATGGAGATGAGACAAAAGGAGAGGATCTTTTCTTACATCTGCACCCTGCCAGTTATGGTGCATAGCCGTGCTACATCTTTATATAAAAATCTGATGTTCTAAGAATGTGTATTAAATGGCTACAGAGGAACTCACAGTTTACTTTTATCCCTCCATTTCAGTGCTGTAAAGTGCTGAGGATGTTATACTTCTACAGAGTAATTATTGTTAGCCTAGTGCTCTTTTCTTCCTCCCTGGAGCAGCTCAGTCCTTCATATTCCTGCTTCTTTAGCCTGGTACCAAAATAAAGTTCACTAACAGCATTACTGTTTAGGTTACACACTGATTTATAGTATTATATGCATTTACCAGGAAAATGTCAGTGTCAGAAGTACTGCAGTGTTCATGAAAAAGCTCGTATTTGCTTCTAGACATCAGTAGTTGTCTCAATTACTCCTTAAAGAAAATGTGGAATTTAACACATAAGGCTGTGCTCTGATTTGTAAGCACTGAATGTGATGACAGCTATTTTTGTAAATGTATGAGCGTATGCAAAGAGAATATGGGGACGGAAGAGTGACAAACAAAAAGCAAGCAGACAAAAATAGTCATTTTCCTCAACAAAATGTAGCTTACTCCTCTGCCTGTCCTCTTCTTCCTCTGCTTACTGTTCTGCTGAACTTTTGCCTTCTTCCAAATTGAGTACATTGGCCATCAGATCTCTACCAGATAGAAATCAGATCTGTCAAAGAACCTGATTTTAGTTTTAAATCTCCCCTGCTCCGGGGACTATGTTATTTCTTGCCTTTTCCCCTTCATCCTTGAGTTCTGCTACCACCTGCACCTTTCCATTTTCCTGTTTTTGTCAGCAACTAATTATTTCGCTTTTTAAATAATTTTTAAATTGTCTTTTTCTCTGCCTCTCTGTTCAGCCTCTGTCAAATATCTTTTTCCCCATGCCTGCCTGTCTCTGCCTCCACACACTCCACCACATAAGCATGTTTGAGATGCACACTCCTCCTTTCTGCTGTGTCATCTGTGCTACCTGTGAATTAACACAGTTAACTGTGGCTTTTAGTCCTGTGTAAGAACAAGGCCAAAAAATCATGAGGGGAAAACATCAATGTCAAACATTGCTTCCTGTAGAAACACAGTATTGTAATGAAGTTCTTTAGTGTACGCATAAAACACAACACACAAAAATCTGAAAACCCAAGGCAACAGATTTAGGGAATCTGTGCTACCAAAGTGACCCCAGGTAACTCATGCTGTGACAAACAGCAGCTCCCAGCCCAGCCCTGCCAGAGACATCCCCTGCTGCTCTGCTTCTAACAAGGATGGCTCCAGATGCTTCCAGATTCCAATTCAGTCACCAGACACACTCCACAGGTCCAAGAGTGCCCAGCACCTTTCCACACACACACCCTCATTGCAGCTCCTGTGCTTTGCCCTGCAGCTCTCACCCTCCAGCCAGGGGCAGCCCTGCAGAGGGCAGGGACACTGCCTGGAACACCCCTGCTGCCAAGCAGCACCCACAAACTCCAGAGGGTGACCTCAAAGCTCCCATGGGGATAACGAGGAAGGTGACTGAACTGACAAAGTGTAAGAGTCAAATGCTGGCATATGAAATTTAAAGGAGTCAGGAGGATAGGGAAGTAGAGATGTATTCTGGATAAAAGAGATGCCTCTGCATAAATACATTTCCTTTTTTTGTTGAAATCCCTTATTATAACATCAGTATTACTGTTTGTGCTGCTTTTTTAGCAGAAAGATGCTGCTGCATAGACAAATGTTCTTCCAACAGCACAAAGAGGTCCAGAGATACAGCAATGCTTTTGTACAGAACTGTCTTTTTAATACCACTCTTCAGCTGTAAGTGGTTGAAATCTGTATTTCTGCAGCAAAATACATAACTTATGTCACTAAACTTGTGTCAATCAAACCTCCAATTCCAGCAGGATCCAGTCTGTATTATAGTGCTTTTTTGCTCACTGGTAAGCAGTGCACTTGAAATTCAACATTTTCAACCTCCAGTTTTTTATTTTGACTCTACAACTGAATATTCAGGGTCCACTGCGTCGAACTGAATCCAGCCCTTATCAAGATGTCCCCATCTCCCAGTCTGAAGGCTGTTAAAATAAAAAGGATTTGCATTGTCTTGCTGAAGAGAAACAGGAAAATACTGAAATGTATACCCAAATTATTTCAGATTCCTTTAAAAAATCCAGATGCAAATAATTCCCTTTGTTTTACTGTTTACTTTAGAAAAACCTAGTTTTCAACTCCTGGTTTAAATTCATCAGTTTAAGCAAACTAATGCAAATTTTTCCTCTGTGTGTAATTTTGGAAACCATGGCTAGGAGACTGTACATTTAAAAGAGGCAGGCTAGAATCGAAAGATTTTATCTTGACTGTTAACTCATTTCAATCCCCTGGCAAAAAAAAGACATCCTGCCAGTGTGAAATGAAATAATGAAGCCAGCACAGTCCCAGCTAGCACCATGATATCTGACATATAAAACACCACAATGTTTCACATAAACCGGCAAATTCTTCCACAGAGAGAAAGGACTTTAATGGCCACAGTGGAGGAATGAAATCTCACCTCAAAGGCCAACCCTCCCCTTTCAGGCACAGGTGAGATTAAAAGCCTGGCACAGGGATTCTGCCCTACAGCACTTGGAGGGGCATCAAAATACCACTTGGTGGGTATTTTGAAGATCTCCCTTCAAAGATCTTTAATTTGTATGTCTTTCAGAAACACTATGTTCAGCATTGATACATCTACATTCCACGTTAGAGTTGCAAGTGAACATGCTCTAGACAGGACTAGGGAAGATTCTTCCTGTCACACTTTGCAATTTTTTCCTAAGAGATTGAAAAATAAAGAAGAAAGTAGAGCCAAGTAGCCTACTATAGTCTTTAAACACTCGCTGACTATCTGGAGGGAAGGCTCTGAGAACCAATAACATCATCCAGAATTGTCTGAGGAGCTGAAAGAAAACAATTTTCATTCATTTGTATCTTCTCTCCCAGAATATTACAGAATTCACACTGGTTGGACCCATCAGGTTCCACACACCACATATCCATCCGTTCCACTGCTTTTTAGAATGACTTCTGACACTTCCCTGCTCTGGCATCCAGATCCCAGACACCCCACAGCAGTGCTGTTCCTGCTTTCCACGTACCAGGTGACTCCTTCAGCTTGATTTGCAATCTCCTGAGGCCCAAGACAAAAGAGGCTCTGGTGACAGATGGCAGCCAGGATAAGAATGGTTTTCTGCAGGGCTCTACCCTCAGTGAGGTCCTGGAAAGACCATGGCCCTTTCTGGGCAGGCCCTGACAGAACATCAGAACTGAGCACACTCTGACAGGATAACAGCCCTGGAAATGCACACCAAGCATGACCTAGCATTGGCTGGAAAAGGAAAATGAGATCCCTGTCACAGAGGCAGGGAGCTCAACCACTGTGGCCTGGGAGAGCCTCCACAGCTCCAGAGAACCCCCAGTGCCTCAGCCCCTGAGGAAACAGGTTTGGTCACGCTGCTGCCACCGTGTGCTGGGTCACCTTGTCACCCCTGCAACTGCAGCAAGGGTGTCCCACAGGGTCCTCAAAGTCTTCAGAAACCCCGTAATTCCGATGGAATCCCAGCAGCAGGCTGTGCAAAGTGCTGCCCTGTCTCCTGCAGGGCACTGCTGTCTGTGCTGCTGCAGCCTGAGCCAGGGGAAGGCAGCCGAGCCCATCACACAGGCAGTCATTAAAGATAACCCAAGCTGGGCTAAAAGGCAGCAACATCTTCAGCAGATGGTAACACAAGGAGCCACTTGAACTCCTGTACCTTCCCTCCGTCAGCTGGCAGTTACATGGCCAGAGGGGAGCGCAGAGACCGAGGCACACCATGCTCCATCAACCACGAAATGGGACACAGGCACCATGGAGAAAAATGGAGGAGAGGATAAAATATCATCTGAACGGAGGGATGGGACCACCATTTTAACAGTCTGCTGTTTGCCCAGGCAAACAGACAGTGAGTGAAGGTAATTAAAAGCAGGACTGACAGATTTCCCCAAGGACACACGATGAACTACACTACAAGCATTAGAAAAAGATGTACTTAAGAGAGAAAAAAACAATTTTTTTCCCCCTGAATGGCAAAAACACAGCAGTTAAGGACAGATAAAGCACACACATCTTGTACAAATGACACACTGTTTCTGCCAAAACAATATTTTACCTATCTCTGTTGGGGAAGCACTGACTGCAATATAATGGAAATTAAAGAAGGGATGAAAATAAACATATTTCCTAATGCACAGTGCATCATGAAAGTCAAATCCTGTTAAGCCTTGACTGCTGAAGTAATCCTTACTCATGCAAAAAAATCCCAATTAATTAATCAGGGAAAAATGCTGTATTAGCCTAAAAATCTGAAAACCAGCTGAATACAAATGCCTTCTTCACATGAGGTCAGTGTTACCCAACAGACTGGATCCTTCAGGACAGTCCATTACCTTCATGAAGAACATGTGGAGCTTAAAGACACCAGGACTCTTTAGGGAAGAAACTGAAGTATTGGGGCACAGCAGCTGAGCTAAACTCGTGTTTGCTGAAATAAAGCTGTCTCCTTCCACCTCTGTTTGGATTAAACAAAAAAACAAACCCAAGACATAAATTATAAAGTTCCCTCAAAAGGCTTTTTTCAAGGACAAGCAATTCTCATATATAGGTCACCATTTGATTCCTTCAGAGGAAAAAACCACGCGGGCAGCAGTGGCTGTGCTTCAACGTAAGAAATGGATTTCACTTTGTGCTGGAAATATTTGCACAGTGTCCTCAAAAAATGGAAAAAAAAAAAAGAAAAAGTGGGTAACAAGAAAACATGCTGCAATGAGCCATGTGAGGCTGTGCACAATCAAATTACAGGAGGTAGCATTTTCCAGCGGTTCGAATCACAAGATGTTGCTTCTATTCTGGGATGTACCTGGCTTACAGTTTGACCTTGGCTAATAAATGACATGCACTCTCCCTGGGCATCCCTTTCTCCATTTGTAAAAAGATGCAGAGTTCGGTCTGGCAATGTACTAATTAAAATAATTCTGTACTAGGCTGGGAATATTTATCAAGGACACAAATTCTGCTCAAGCTTGAGTAGACACAGACTAGAAATCTTCATTCACCTCACACAGAAGCAAAACATTTCAGTTGCCAGTTTTAAAAATCTTTGTTAAAATTAAAAAAAATTATTTGATTTTCTTAATGATCAATAGTGTGCTTTGTTTCATGCACTATGCATTTAAAATTACATGTATTTGGCAGAAGAAATAATATTACAGAAGGATGTTATCAATGAAAACATCAGCAAGGGGTCACAGGATATGTTTTATTGGCAAAACAGCAATTAACCCACCTGCTAAATAGATTGCACAGTAAGTGCATACCTGTGCTTGTCTGTGGGGATGTTTAACTCTTTACAGTTGCATTTAATACAATTTTTCACCAAGCAAGCAGAGGAGAGCTCTCCCATTGCTCACCCTGCCTGTGAGAGGTGACTGCACCCACTCTCCCAACTGCTCAGCAATTGCTCTCAGGGATGTAAGGCAAATGGAAAACGCATTAAATAAAGCATCAGAGTGCAGGGTGCCACCTCCTTCTGCTGGAATGTCACTACACCATCACACTGACACGGGTGCTGGACACACTTCCCCAGCACAAACTACACCACCAGGGATGGGTGATTTATCCATGAGAAACCATCCCTTCAGGCAGGCACTGCTGCACCATGGATTGTGACGTGTCTACAAAACTTTCCTGGCATGGGAAAGGCCATCAAACGAGAAGTTTGGTTATGTTATGGTTACAAATATCCATGTTTATAGTTATGATTGTCAGACAATTCTGTACAAAGAAACAGCAGGCTTGGTATGCTACTTGAAATGCTTAGTGTGGTTACAAATTCTAGTTCAAGGAAATAATAGTATTTAACTGACTTAACATTCTTCCTGGCTTCTCTGGATACCCTCGAGCCTCCTGAGACCTCCATTAAGTGAATTTCCTCAGACTCCAATTGCAGTGACTGGTATTGGATGGGGCAGAGCCACTAGTTTTTACATCATTTATTTACTTATAAATACATCTTGCTTCCTCTCCTGGGAGGGAAGAAAGCCAGAAGCACATGAACTTGCAAATCAGTGATTAACAGAGGGAACACAGATTGGACCTGACAAGAGGACAGGAGAAAAATCTACCAACTGCCTGCTCAGATACCACACTGACCACTTAGTAACAATCGCCACAGCAAACACATCAGTCGCAATAATTATTGTGCCGTAATCGGTGGAAGCTCTGAATTGTCAGCGGAATTGTACTGATAATGACAATGTCCTGGGGTAAAGTCCCGACTACTGAAACCAATAGTGTGGAACCATAACCACATCTCACGTTTACAGCAAAAAATCCCTGCTCTCATTCATGAAAAGCACCAAAATACACGGCCAGATTTCCGAAAGCCTGTATGCTGGGGTTAGCAAGACCAAACGCCTCTGAAAATCTGATAAATTACAGCACAGCACCGCTCAGCATTACAGGATTCCTCACTCTGTCTTACTGAGCGCTGTTTCTTTTCTTACCCACTTCATTTTACGGAAATACTCTTGAAAAGCCCGGGGTGGCTTCTGCCAAGTAATTCACCACCCAGCAACCAGCAGCTGATGCTCTCGGCGTGCCCCGGGATGCAGCGGGGACCCATCCCGCTGCCTCCGGCCAAAGCCGCATCTTTCATTTCGGGAGGAGCGCTGAGGAGGGACAGCTACCAGGGACCTCGCTCCCCGGGGCTCCGAAGCTGGCCCGCAAAGCGCAAGCTGCAGACAGCCACAGGCACCGCCGCGTCCCCCTCCAGCCCCGGGTACAGCCCCGGCCCGGGGGCAGCGCGGAGCCGCCCCGAGCGCCCCGGCCCGCCCTTACCTCCATGCCCAGGCGCTGCTTCAGCACCAGCGCGGCGCACAGGTACCCGGCGCGGCCCACGAACAGCTCGTCGGAGCCGCACTCGAGGAAGGAGAGCGGCGCGCAGACCTCGCTCAGCTCCCTGAACTTGCCCAGCGGCCGCGCGTAGTCGGGCAGCCCCAGGGCGCGGTAGACCAGCGCGGCCACCGCGTACACCCCGGCGCCGCCCAGCAGGAAGGCGGCGCGGGTGTCGGCGTCGGCCTCGCCGCATCCCTCCTG